>ONZH01006629.1:0-46785 GCA_900303285.1 Rhinella marina | reverse complement strand
AGCCATGTACTAACAGATCAGACGGTGTGTATGAACACTACGTATATAAAATTATTTTGCAAGAGAACGCACAGTACAGGTGCCAATTAAAAGGCCTATTTTTTTTATATTTCTAGGTACACAGCCGTGTACTAACAGATCAGACGGTGGGTATTAACACCACGTATATAAAATTATTTTGCAAGAGAACGCACAGTACAGGTGCCAAAGAAAAGGCCTTTTTTTTTTTTATTTCTAGGTACACAGCCGTGTACTAACAGATCAGACGGTGTGTATTAACACCACGTATATACAATTATTTTGCAAGAGAACACAAAGTATAGGTGCCAATGAAAAGGCCTATTTTTTTATATTTCTAGGTACACAGCCGTGTACTAACAGATCAGACGGTGTGTATGAACACTACGTATATAAAATTATTTTGCAAGAGAACGCACAGTACAGGTGCCAATGAAAAGGCCTATTTTTTTTAATATTTCTAGGTACATAGCCGTGTACTAACAGTTCAGACGGTGGGTATTAACACCACCTATATACAATTATTTTGCAAGAGAACGCAAAGTACAGGTGCCAATGAAAAGGCTTTTTTTTTTTTATATTTCTAGGTACACAGCCGTGTACTAACAGATCAGACGGTGTGTATGAACACTACGTATATAAAATTATTTTGCAAGAGAACGCACAGTACAGGTGCCAATGAAAAGGCCTATTTTTTTATATTTCTAGGTACACAGCCGTGTACTAACAGTTCAGACGGTGGGTATTAACACCACGTATATACAATTATTTTGCAAGAGAACGCAAAGTACAGGTGCCAATGAAAAGGCTTTTTTTTTTTTAATATTTCTAGGTACACAGCCGTGTACTAACAGATCAGACGGTGTGTATGAACACTACGTATATAAAATTATTTTGCAAGAGAACGCACAGTACAGGTGCTAATGAAAAGGCCTATTTTTTTATATTTCTAGGTACACAGCCGTGTACTAACAGTTCAGACGGTGGGTATTAACACCACGTATGTACAATTATTTTGCAAGAGAACGCAAAGTACAGGTGCCAATGAAAAGGCCTATTTTTTTATATTTCTAGGTACACAGACCGTGTACTAACAGTTCAGACGGTGGGTATTAACACCACGTATATACAATTATTTTGCAGAGAACACAAAGTACAGGTGCCAATGAAAAGGCTTTTTTTTTTTATATTTCTAGGTACACAGCCGTGTACTAACAGATCAGACGGTGTGTATGAACACTACGTATATAAAATTATTTTGCAAGAGAACGCACAGTACAGGTGCCAATGAAAAGGCCTATTTTTTTATATTTCTAGGTACACAGCCGTGTACTAACAGTTCAGACGGTGGGTATTAACACCACGTATATACAATTATTTTGCAAGAGAACGCAAAGTATAGGTGCCAATGAAAAGGCTTTTTTTTTTTTTAATATTTCTAGGTACACAGCCGTGTACTAACAGATCAGACGGTGTGTATGAACACTACGTATATAAAATTATTTTGCAAGAGAACGCACAGTACAGGTGCCAATGAAAAGGCCTATTTTTTATATTTCTAGGTACACAGCCGTGTACTAACAGTTCAGACGGTGGGTATTAACACCACGTATATACAATTATTTTGCAAGAGAACGCAAAGTACAGGTGCCAATGAAAAGGCTTTTTTTTTTTAATATATTTCTAGGTACACAGCCGTGTACTAACAGATCAGACGGTGTGTATGAACACTACGTATATAAAATTATTTTGCAAGAGAACGCACAGTATAGGTGCCAATGAAAAGGCCTATTTTTTTATATTTCTAGGTACATAGCCGTGTACTAACAGTTCAGACGGTGGGTATTAACACCACGTATATACAATTATTTTGCAAGAGAACGCAAAGTACAGGTGCCAATGAAAAGGCTTTTTTTTTTTATATATTTCTAGGTACACAGCCGTGTACTAACAGATCAGACGGTGTGTATGAACACTACGTATATAAAATTATTTGCAGAGAACGCACAGTACAGGTGCCAATGAAAAGGCCTATTTTATTATATTTCTAGGTACACAGCCGTGTACTAACAGATCAGACGGTGGGTATTAACACCACGTATATAAAATTATTTTGCAAGAGAACGCACAGTACAGGTGCCAATTAAAAGGCCTATTTTTTTATATTTCTAGGTACACAGCCGTGTACTAACAGATCAGACGGTGGGTATTAACACCACGTATATAAAATTATTTTGCAAGAGAACGCACAGTACAGGTGCCAAAGAAAAGGCCTTTTTTTTTTTATTTCTAGGTACACAGCCGTGTACTAACAGGTCAGACGGTGGGTATTTACACCTGGTATACAAAAGGGTATTGCAGGCACACAGAACCCAGAACACTAGAGCCAAATAAACTGTATTTAAAAAAAAAAAAAATTCACAGGCCGTATACTGCCAGATCAGATGTGCATATACACACTAGGTATATAACAGGGTTTTGCAGCCAAAAAGAACGCAGAACAGTAGTGCCAATATAGTTTTGTATGTAGCAGAGCACCTAATACACCACTAATGCCTCTCTCTGTCCCTACTCCAGCAGCTATCCCTGAATACAGCAGCCGTTCTCTGCAGAGTGTATATTGTAGTAAAGCTATCACTGTACTGCACTATAGTAGCCCTGATAAGGGCTTTTAATCACGCTCCTGCCTGTCCAACAGCTAAAACCTATCTGTCCCTTCTCCAGCCTCTGTCCCTGACTAAGTTCACGCAGCATATGCGAACGAGCAGGAAGAGCTGAGTTTTTAATATTCGAGGTCACATGGTTTTTCCAGCCAATCCATGTAGACGCCGTTTTCGCGCTGCCAGCGTGCTCCGCGGGCCTGTCATACCCCCCCTGCATGTTGATTGGTGGAAAAAGAGCGCCAGGGAAGGTGGGAGGGGAAACGAATTCTAAGTGCGCCATCGCCGTTATACTCGATTGAAATCGAGTATGCCGAATAGCGTAGTATTCGATCGAATACCGGCTCGATCGAACACTACTCGCTCATCTCTAATAACTATGTATAAATATATCAGGGGTCAGTACATAGATCTCTCCCATGATCTACTTATCCCCAGGACTGTGACTGTGACAAGGAGACATCCTCTGCGTCTGGAGGAAAGAAGGTTTCTACACAATCATAGAAGAGGATTCTTTATGGTAAGAGCAGTGAGGAGGTGGTGATGGTAAGTTCACTAAAAGAGTTCAAGAGGGGCCTGGATATATTTCTGGAGTGCAATAATATTATAGGTTATAGTTACTAGAGGGGGTTCGTTGATTCAGGGAGTTATTCTGACTGCCTGATTGGAGTCGGGAAGAATTTTTTCCCCCTAAAGTCGGAAAAATTGGCTTCTACCTCACAGGTTTTTTTTTGCCTTCCTCTGGATCAACTTGCAGGATAGCGGGCCGAACTGGATGGACAGATGTCTTTTTTTGGCCTTGTAAACTATGTTACTATTCAAGGATGTTGTTAATTTTGGCATTAAGATGTCTTGTTAGAGAACAGCAAGTTGTGCAAAAAGTACTGAAACACTGAACAGTTGTCATGTGCACTCATAAGTTTAAAGAAGGTCACATTAAGTTCACCTGTAAAGGTTAGAGGGCATTTTAGGTTCATCCTGAAATTTCACCCAGAAGCCAAATATCCCTAACTTTTTGTGAGTAGTGTATATGACATCCATTGACTTGCCTTTGTCAAGTCTAGAACTTACCTTCTCATAGAAACTGATTAAATTAGTTTGATTACTGAAGAAGATGGGTTGGCACTGCGCATGGTGCACATGTCCAGGGAAGGCATCCCACAAGTATATAGCGATAAAGGACTGGCACCTGGTCCTTTTTCGCTATAAATTAGTTTGATATGATCGATCCCTCATGAAGCCATACTGATATGGCATTATTCGCTTAATTCCATTGAGGTACTCCAAGATAGCATCTCTTAGAAAACCTTCAACCATGAAAAATGTTAAATTTACTGGCCTATAGTTTAGCCCTTTTAAATATTGGCATAACATTTGCTATGCACCAACTTTGTGGAATACTCCCTGTCAATATAGAGTCCTTAGATATCAGAAATAAAGGCCTGTGTATTGCACTAATTAATTCTCTTAGGCTATGGGGGTGTATGCCATCTAGACCCGGTGATTTGTCTATCCTAATCTTTTTAAGATGCTGCTGCTTTTCTTCCTGGGTCAGTCAGGCCACTTTTTTATGGGGAGTTTATTTTGACACTCTGCATTTCATCTGACAGTCCATTTTCCTCAGTGAATATAGTGTATAAAATATATTTAATAGCTTTGCTTTCTCCTTATCACTCTCTACAACGCCTCTGTCATGACTCTGCAATGGGCCAACACTCTCTGGTTTAAACTTTTCACTCCTTATATAACTAAGGAGACCATTTTAGGGTTGGTTTTACACTTTTTTTGCAATGCATCTTTCTGTCTGCAGCTTGGCTGCTTTTATCTGTATTTTACACATTCTATTTTGTTTTGCTTTTAGTTTTTTTTCGGCTTCTTTGCTACCTTCCTGTTTTAGCAGTCAAAATGCTTTCTGTTTGTCATTCATTGCTCCTTTTACATTTCTATTTATCCATTCTTTTTTCTTTTTTTTCTATGTACCTCTCACAATTATAGTTTAGGATGCCTTTACAAATATTCCTTTTTGTGGTTGCATTCTTATTCCCAAGGACATTGTTCCACGAAGTGAGGCTAATGGCCTCTTTTAGCTTGTGAAATTGTGCTTTTTGGAAGTTTGGTACTTTTGTGCCTCCCTGAAGAAACACTCTTTTGAATGAAAATGGGAAAGTTATTATTTTATGGTCATTATTTCCCAGGAGTCCCCCCTACCTGCACATCTGTTGCTCTCTCAGGTCTGTTGGTTAGTAGCAAGTCCAGTATGGCCGTCTCTCGAGTTGGATCCTGAACCAGCTGGAAAAGATAATTGTCTTTTGTTATTGCCAAAAGCCTGTTTACTTTATGAGATCCACAGCTTTCAGTTTCCCAGTCTATATCTGGGAAGTTGAAGTCCCCCATAATAAAAAACCTTATTATGATTTGCCGCCTCATCTATTGCCTTTAACAGTGGATTTTCTGTGGACTCTGGTAAATTAAGTGGCTTATAACAACATCCTATCAGTATTTTATTTTCGTTTTTGCCTCCATGTATTTCTAGCCACAGGGACTCCACACATTCACTTCCCTCACTTACATCTTCCAGGAGTGTGGGCTTTAGACATGACTTTACATAAAGGCAAATCCCTCCCCCTCTCCAGTTTTGGCGGTCCTTTCTAAACAGACCTGTACGTTAACTGCCCAGTCAACAATCATCCAGCCATGAGTGAGTTATTCCCACCATGTCATAGTCCTCCTCACACATCATTAATTCCAGTTCACCAGTTTTATTAGTCTTCTGGCCTCTCCCCAGAGTTTAAACACTCTGACAACCTTCTAACTAACTTCTCACCCAACACAGATGCACCTTCCGCAAAGTTGTCCTCCTCTCGTGTACAAAACATCACTTTTGTCAAAATGAATGAGGCATGGATCTGGGTGGATTTTTGCACTCCCATAAAGAGATCTGGCCTTGCTGACTGCCCCCATATTTTGCCACTGCTGATATCTGTCTGCCTACCATCATGTTCTGTACTGTATGGCTGCAGTTACTGCCATCATGCCACTGCCGCCATCATGCTACTGCTGTTTTCTACCTGCCAGCCAACATGTATGTACATACATATGACTGCTGCTGCTACCACTGCTACAGCTGCTACTCTTCGCCAGTGTTCGCTTTAAGCAGCGAGGCTGAGCAGCCATGCAGCCTCCATAGTGCCCCCGCTCAGGGCCTCTTCAGGCCCGCTCACCTCTGCAGCCACGTCCTGGACTTAATCAAACTGGCTGTTCTGAATCCTAAGGCAGCTTACCCCAGCGATGCACACAATTTTCGCATAAAATGTGATAAAAAAGACACACACACTGCAAAATGGTATCAATAAAAACTACAGATTATCCCACAAAAACTAGCCCCCACACAGCTCATTAGGCATAACTATATAAGTTATGAGGGTCAGAATATGGTGATGTTAAAAATAATTCAAAGTTTTAATTTATTTTTTCAGTATTTAAATATATAAAACTTATACATATGTGGTATCATTCTAATTGTACTGACCCAGAGAATTAAGGGCACAGGTCTGTTTTGCCACAAAGGGAATGCCATAGGGACAAAACCTATAAAACTGTGGAGGAATTGTGTTTTTTTTCCAATTCCACCCTATCTGAATTTCCAACTACATGGTATGCCATATTTAACGATGGCAGTAGAAAGTACAACTTGTCCCTCATATGGATATGTGAACGGAAAAATAAAAAAGTTATGGCTCCAGGTAGACGGAAGAAAAATGAAAACGCAAAAATGAAAAACCTCTGGTACCTTAAAGGGGTTGTCCGGGTTCAGAGAAGAACCCGGACATACCTGCAATTTCACCCAGGCAGCCCGCCTGAAGAGGGCATCGGAGCATCCTATGCTCCGATGCCCTCCTTTGCCCTGCGCTAATTAGCGCAGGGCAAAGGAATTTCGCCGGGTTCCGGTGACGTACCGGTCCCTGCCGGGCAGAGGCTTCCGCCCGGCAGTGAGTCGGTGACGTCATCGGCGCTGATGGACAGGCTTCAGCGCTGCCCTAGCCAGTAAAACGGCTAGGGCAGCGCTAAAGCCGGCCCATTAAGGCCGGTGACGTCACCGAACTCACTGCCGGGCGGAAGTACCCGCCCGGCAGCGAGTATTTACAAAACAAGAGACCTTGCCCTGCGCGATCTAGCGCAGGGCAAGGGGGGGGCATCGGAGCATGAGATGCTCCGATGTCCTCTTCAGGCAGGCTGCCTGGGTGAAATTGCAGGTATGTCCGGGTTCTTCTCTGAACCCGGACAACCCCTTTAAGGATTAAAGCATAATTCTTGGATGCTTGGTCCCAACAAGCCACTATTTCTTCTAACAAGTAACACTTGTGTGTTTCATATGGGCAGGCATTCTGCCCCCATTAAGGCATAACTTTTGTGCTGGACATTTTCTACATTGGATTATGTATCTACATAACTGGAATGAGTCCTGTGCACTGAGGTCTCCATCTAGCCATTTTCTGGTGGCTAATTTTTTGTGGGATGAGGGGAAGTTTTCATTGGTACCATTTTAAGGTACATACAGTATGACTTTTTGATCTCTCGATATTACACATTTTGTAGGGAGAGGTGACAAAAAAAAATGAATGTTCTGGCAGTTTGTATTCATTTTTTTTACAGCTTTCACCTGAAAGGGTGGATCATGTGATATTTTTAGGTTGCTTTTTGTGAGGCAAGGTGACCAAAAAATTTCAGCACGTTTTTTTTTTTTTACAGTGTTCAACCGAACAGGGTGGGTCAAGTGATATTTTTGTAGGGCTGGTCGTTACAGACACGACAATACCTAATATGTCTATTTTCTTCCTATTTTTTACAATTTTACATGACTTTATTATGGGAAAGATGCACCTTTTTTACTTGAACTTTTATTTTTTATGATGAAAAACACTTTTTTTGAAAACTTTTTTACTTTTAATTTGGGGGGGGGGGTCTGATCCCGTCTACAATACAGTAGAATACATGTGTATTGTAATGCAATGACTGTCAGTGTAATGACTGACAGCCTGCCTATGAGACCCAGCCTGGGGGCTAGATCTGATAGGCTTTTATAGAAAGTAAGCCAGACGGGTTTAGAGAGGGAGCCCCCTCCCTCCCCAAATCCCGCACATGCCGAGTTTAGCATTGACTGCGGCATAGAAGAGGTTGATGTGTTGGCATTGGAGTATTCACCCTTGCTGGGATATACAGGATGTTCAGGAACAGCCGGGCTCCTGGCGCTAATCGAGCAAGCACAGCTAATTTTATAGATAGTTAGTTAGTTAGTTAAAAAGTATCAACCACTAATCAATCTCATTTTTATGTTTTCCATTTACTGGCTAACACTGTACAAAGATATATTGTTTACTGCATTAATGCTTATACAGGCTTGGTCATTGAGATGTTAAAATATGACAGACCACTTACATGAGTCTTTACACATCAGGACATTGCTGTTGATAAATCTGCCTTAGTACATGTATTCATCAACATTTAGGAAATATATAAATATCCAACATATTTGCATGTTCTGCACAAGTGCAAGATGAAAGATGGCTCATGTTCTTTACGTCTGTTATTGTAACTGGTTTCTAGTGTGTACAGAAGTGACATTCCCTCCAGATGTTTTATATATAAGTTTTTTGTTTTTCATCTGGAACAAGTCCTGGTATGTGCCACAACTTTTATGAAAACATAACGTTAATTCATAAGCCTATGCTCTATTTATAGTAGATGTTATTTTTAGGAAAATATTCCTGTTGAAGCAAGGCTAAGGTTAGTTTAACATCTGCAACAGAGCCTCCAGCAGGTTGTCCTGGTAGAGAGCGGCCTGCTGGAATTCTCCAGACCGGCATTGTCGGATACTGATGCCTTCCCGCCAGACCCAATTGACTATAATTGGTCTGGCAGAGATCCAGCCTCCACTGGACAAATATGCAGAGAATGGGCCGGACAAATAACGTTTTTTTGTCGGGCCGATTCCTGGCACTGTCTGTTGGAACTGCCAGCTGGAATATTCTGGCCCATTCAGATAAGTGATATTCATGTTTGGGTGTTGTCTGAGTAAAGAATGAATAGCGTTCAGACTGAACACTGACCTATTATAGTGAATGAGTGAATTTACATGTCAGAACTCATGGATTATGGGATACCTGGAGAGTTAACTGAATGCCAGAATGTCACATGACATGTGTGAGCATCACATGACTTATGCCATGCTTATATTAGATTGGTGATATTGTCTTGCTGTCCCGAGCAGGTGAGGACGTTGCTCCACTTTCCCGGTGTGTATTGGGACCAATGCTCAGTGAACCTCCTTTCAGCACTGTGAGAGTTAATCATTTCCTCTTGCTCCCTGCTTCTGAATAAGGTGCCGATCAGCCTTTCTATTTAGCTGAGCTGTGGTTTCATTTCCTGAGCTTTGAGGTTTTCTAGTTTCTAGTAACCAGCAAATGTGTGATCTCCTGTCTGACTACCCGTGTACTATATCATGCCTGACTATCAATTCTGCTCCTTTCCTGCTGTACTAATGTACTAATGTACATGTACTAAGCCTGCCCCGACCTTGTAATATTTATCTGGAATACAAACGTACTAAGCTTGCCCAGACCTTGGATTGTATTGAGACTACGTCTTTTGCTGGGTCCCTTAGTGCTTCACAACGGTGTCTCTGACCCCCATGGGTCAGCAGCTAACTACACCAGGACAACTCCAGGAGGTAGTGGAATTGTTGATTCCCTGCAGCAAAGTTAAGATCACTGTAGCGGGGCTAAAGGGTGAAAACCAGGGAAATGCCAGGACAACGCCCTTAGGTTTAGCCCAAAGTCAAACTGGTTAGTTGGCAGAGCGGTCCAGACCCACTGTCCATTACAGTTTAGTCCTATTCCGTTAGTCCATGGATACTATGCATAGGATTGACTGGTCCATGGGTTGTCATTCTCCTAGGCAAATAGGGCTCAACTGCACTGATAAAGAAAGGCATGTGAGCAGAATTTATAATCTGTGTGTATTGCAAAGTTATATCATTTCTTATTCTATAAAGAAATCAAATAAAAACTAAAAGGTGGCATACCACTTTAATAAATTATTTTGTAGATACATTGTACATCTAACAGCATTTGGTATTAAAGGGAATGTGTCATCAGAAAATGATCTATTGTTTAAAGAGGAGCTTTCATGGGTCCAGACATTATGAAATAACTAGCAGGTTAAGTAGGGCATAGTGCAGGGATGTAATATTGCTTACTAGTTTGTCTGGGCATCACTCTGTTCGCGCGCTGTGCCCCCCTTTCACTTTTCCCGCCAGGTATGCTAATGAATAGCATCGGTACAGGGAGGAGACTGCCCTGTTTCTCAATGGGCATCTCCTTCTCCCTGGCTGTAGCGCAGTCCAATCACAGCAGGGAGCGTCACAGGGAGAAAGTGAGTTTTTTTTCTCCCTGGCTGTGACGCTCTCCGCCATTGAGAAACAGGGCAGTTTCCTTCTCCCTGTACCAATGCTATTCATTAGCATACCAGGCAGGAAAAGTGAACGGGGGGCACAGTGGGCGAATGGAGCGGCGTCCAGACAAACTAGTAAGCGCAATATTACATCCCTGCACTATGCCCTATATAACCTGCTAGTTATTTGGCTTTTATGTTAACATATCAAATCAGACCAATAGTTTGTGTGTATAACAAAAGATATGTGTGTATACATGGCCATCTGACCAATGATTGGTCAGAAATCTGTCAGATAATCTGTTGGTGTAATACAGGCCTAAGCACCTAGACACCACTTCTTAGTCTGTACAGATAACTTTACTGCAGTTTTATATCTAAACCTACCTGCAATGATAAGGAGGATCCACCATCCACAATAGGTGATTGTTGAAGCTTATCTATTCTTTCCTTGGACAATGTCCTCTACACAGGTCACCGAGCATGCCAAGAAAACTTTCCCATAGTCAAGTCAATGAGGTCCCCTCCTGACCATTGTCTGTATGACCCATTGGGCTGCTGTAAAGCAATTTTCTTAATGCTGTGTAAATGCTATTAAGAACAGCTCAGGCCGTTCCCATACTCGTGTTCAGTAAGACCTCTTTCACACTAGCGGCAGCACGGATCCGGCAGGTGAAGGGTGCCGCCGGATCCGTGCTGCCGCAGGGACATGTGTGGGGCCGGAACCACGCTCCGGCCCCACATATGTCACACAGTACATACACACAGACACACCTGCACACATACATACACACATACAGACATACACATAAACACACACAGACATATACACATACAAATACACATACATACTTACATGCTCCCAGCAGGTCTCCACAGCACACAGGAGCAGGACGGCGCGCACATAGGACGATTCCCCACAGCGCCCTCTGCTGGGCGCCGGGTGGAATCGTCCTATGTGTGCGCCGTCCTGCTCCTCCTGCACTGTGGAGACCTGCCGGGAGCATATAAGTATGTATGTGTATTTGTATGTGTATATGTCTGTGTATGTTTATGTGTATGTCTGTATGTGTGTATGTATGTATGTGTGCAGGTGACGGATCCGTCATGAACTCCATTGAAAGTCAATGGAGGATGGATCCGTTCACCATTGTGTCACACCAAATGGATCCATCCCCATTGACTTTCATTGGGGGTCATGACGGATCCGTCTTGGTGCGGATGCCTGGACCAGAGAGCAAACCGCAGTATGCTGTGGTTTGCTCTCCGGTCTGAAGGCGGAACAGAATGCTTTTAGGAGCATTGCGTTGTCTTCAGTTCAGTTTTGTCCCCATTGACAATTAATGGGGACAAAACTGAAGCGTTTTATTCCGGTATTGAGCCCCTATGACAGAACTCAATACTGGAATTATAAAACGCTAGTGTGAAAGTAGCCTAAGTACAATAAAAAAAATTGCAATCAGGAAATAAAAACAGGTTAGACAAAGAGGGTGTGTGTCACTCTCTGGTTTTAACTGGCAGATAAAATTGTTGGTGACATTTAAATCATTCTGTAAAAAGTTTGAATGTTTTTGACAATTCACTTGAAAGTGCTTTACAGAGCTCTAGCTTTAGAAGCAATTCTTTAAAAAAATTCTTTTAGGAAAATTTCCAAAACCCACTTTTTAAGGACCAGTTCAATTATGCAGTCACTTTTTGGGGCTTACATAATAGAAACCACTAGAGATGAGCGAGCAGTGCTCGTTACGAGCACTGTAATGCTCGGGTCCCGGGTGAAATGCCCACAGGCATTGCGGATCCGTCCTCATCTGCATGTAAGTCAATGAGGACGGATCGTTTGGTATGACACTCATACCAAACGGTTCCGTCCCCACTGACTTTAAGACGGGTGAGGACGGAACCTTTTGGTATGAGTGTCATACCAAACGATCCGTCCTCATTGACTTACATGCAGATGAGGACGGATCCGCAATGCCTGCGGGCATTTCACCCGGGACCCGAGCATTACAGTGCTCGTAACGAGCACTGCTCGCTCATCTCTAGAAACCACCCATAAATGACCATTTTCATTTTCTGAAAGAAATTTTTTTTATTTTTCAGGCGATTGTCTTATGTAGGGGCTCATTTCTTTGTGGGATGAGGTAATGGTTTGATTGATGGTTTTTTGATCGATTGGTATTACACTTTTTGTCAAGTGACAAAAATGGCTTTCTGGCAAAGTTTTTATTTTTCATAGCATTCACCTGAGGGGGAAGGTCATATAACATTTTTATATATTTTCTGAAAGCTATATATATATTTTTTTTTCCGGATGATTGTCTAATATAGGGGCTCTTTTTTTGCAGGATGAGATGATGGTTTGATTTGTACTACAACTTTTTGATCACTTGGTATTACACTTTTTGTGATGTCAGGTGACAAAAAATGGCTTTTTTGGCACAGTTTTTATTCATTTTTAAGGTGTATGTGATAATTTTATAGAACCAGTCGTTACGGATGTGGCAATACCTAATATGTCTATTTTTCTTTTTTTTTCTTCTATTTTTACAATTTTATGTGTGTTTTTATGGGAAAAGGGCATTTTTTTTACTTCAAACTTTATTATGAAAAATACTTTTGTTTACTTTTTATTTTTGTCACACTGTTGGGCTTCAACTTTTGGGGGCGTCTGATCCCCTCTGCAATGCATTACAATACATGTGTAATGTAATATATTGCCTGTCAGTGTATTACCAGAGTAATACACTGACAGTTACCTAGGAGACCCAGCCTAAAGGGCTGGAACTCCTAGGCTTCCATAGAAGGAAACCCCTTGCCTTCTCAGCCATCGGGTCCCCATCACTGCTGCACGGAGACCTAATGGGGATGGAAATGGAGCCGCAGACTCCTGCAAACCCCCTGTATGTTGTGGTCAGGTTTGACTGCCGGCTGTCAGTGACTGCCGGGCCCCTGCATTGATTGTGTGAGCACCGCTCTAATGACCACCTGATCATCTTAACGTACTAGTTGATCAAAGGTCGCCAGGCCCTGGCATATTAATGTACTAGTATGTCAAGGGTCTCCAATGGTTTAAAATCTACTGATGCACAAGTGTATATAAGAAATTTTGTAATATATCTTATTAGAGAAAGATGCTTCCTTCTCCTTTTATCAGTCTTCTCTACTGCTTCCCCTCCTCCTTACTAACTCTCAATTCACTGCTCAGATTCATCTTCACTGCTTGCTCTCTGAAGGAACAGATTACATAGAAGTCTATGGAGAACGGACTTAGATATTTAAGACTATCCTTAGGACACCTGTCATTCCCACCAACCAGATATTTTGGGCAGCCGCTGGTGAAACTGGACAATGGATGGAAGGCATGGTCCGTTGTGTAGTTTGCAGCGATGGTGTACTTTAGTTCAGCTCCTGTTAACTTGAATGGGAGCCGAGCTGCTGTACCCTGGCCTGGCCACTACATGGTGAAGCAATTGTGATTCTGGCCCCTTAAACTGTATAGTTGCCCAAAACAGCTAGTTGGTGAAGGTGCCATGTGTCAAACCTTCACCGATCTGATATTGATTAGTGTTGAGCGAGAATGCCTATGCTCGGGTGCACTTGGAGTTTGGCCGAACACCGAGTGTACTCGAGCGCAAAGCTCGAGTCCCCTAGATGGATCCGTCATGACACCAATGCAAGTCAAAGGAGACTGATCCGTTTGGTGTGACACAATAGTAAACGGATCCGTCCCCATTGGGGTCATGAAGGATCCGTACTTACCTTTCCCTGGCAGCTCCCTCCTCCCGTCCAGCAGGTGGCGCTGTGGTAAAAATGACCACTCTGCGTGCCGTCTTCCTGCTGGAGCAGGTCGGGAGCTGCCAGGGAAGGTAAGTAGTGTCTGTCTTTGTACCTTTTTTTTTTTTTAATTTGGGGCACTCAATATGTAAGTGGCAGAAACCCCTTTCACTGCTGGATTCACAACAAAACTGCTTAATTTTGCTGTCTAATATCCTCCATTACTGCTGCTGCTTCTGAGGATGACCTACAGCAGGTATCAGCAACCTTTGGCATTCCAGCTTTTGTGAAACTACAACTCCCAGCATGCAAACATGCTCAGCTGTTCATCTAACACCCATAGAAGTGAATGGAGCATTATGGGAGCTGTAGTTTCAGAACACCTGGAGTGCCGGAGGTTGCTGATCCTTGGCCTACAGTGTGTTAAGGAGCAGATCCCCTGTTTCTCCATGTCCTGTGTATAGACAGAAACGATTTCCCCCACCAGCTCAGAAAAAAACTGCAAAAATACTAGATCAAGTCATATCATGGCTAAAAATAGTGTTATTTCTCATGTACACCTACGTGGTAGCTTATTCTGAAAAATTACTTGAGATGACTGTTACACTTTAAAGAAGCATGTTTTAGTTTTATGGTAGCTGGAGACCCTCAATGATTAACACATATTCTCATTTCAGTATGATGTGTTTACCTAAATCTCAAGATGTGATTCCCAGGGTATAAAGACCATAGTCAGTAGAAAGTATATCCATAGTACACAGAGTTCCTTGAGTGACCATGGACTGTCTGCTTTGTATACAAGAGTGATATAATATTGGACAGGAGGCAGCTGCCACTAAATGGAACTTGTAAATTCGAAATTGGATGCAAGTAAAAAGATGCCTTAATGTACAGGGTGGTCCATTTTTATGGATGCACCTGAATAAAATTGGAATGGTTGGTGATATTAACTTCCTGTTTATGGCACATTAGTATATGGGAGGGGGAAACTTTTCAAGATGGGTGGTGACCATGGGGGCCATTTTGAAGTTGGCCATTTTGGATCCTACTTTAGTTTTTTCAATGGGAAGAGGGTCATGTGACACATCAAACTTATTGAGAATTTCACAAGAAAAACAATGATGTGCTTGGTTTTAACGTAACTTTATTACGTCGTGGGCCATTCAACTGGCCCATGACGACCAATCCACTTTCCAGGAAACTGTTCATCTAGGAATGCTCGGACCTGATACCCATAATGTGGTGGTGCACCATCTTGCTGGAAAACTCAGGGAATGTGCCAGCTTCAGTTCATAAAGAGGGAAACACATCATCATGTAGCAGTTGAATGGCCCCCAATTTCTCCCGATCTGATCTCCTTAGACTTTTATCTTTGGGGTCATCTGAAGGCAATTGTCTATGCTGTGAAGATACGAGATGTGCAGCACCTGAAACTACGGATACTGGAAGCCTGTGCTAGCATTTCTTCTGCGGTGTTGCTATCAGTGTGTGAAGAGTGGGAGAAGAGGGTTGCATTGACAATCCAACACAATGGGCAGCACTTTAAACACATTTTATAAGTGGTCAGAAACTTGTAAATAACTCATGAAAGAATAAAGTTACGTTAAAACCAAGCACACCATTGTTTTTCTTGTGAAATTCTCAATAAGTTTGATGTGTCAAATGACCCTCTTCCCAGTGGAAAAACTAAAGTTGGATCCAAAATGGCCGACTTCAAAATGGCCGCCATGGTCACCACCCATCTTGAAAAGTTTCCCCCCTCCCATATACTAATGTGCCACAAACAGGAAGTTAATATCACCTACCATTCCCATTTTATTTAGGTGTATCCATATAAATGGCCCACCCTGTATATGTTGCACACCTAATGAGTTCACACTTGTGTGGTTGGGGGAAGAGGGGTATATTCCTTATTTAGCATTCATCTGCAATAGTAAGGGACATGCATCAGACATGCAGATTAGGACCTCCCTTCTTCTTGTTATCTCAGGTGCACTACAATAAATGTCTTTTCATACTACATAGTAGTTGTACATTACCATTAAATCCTCAGTCATTACTTAAATCAGTGACTGCATCAATATGTACTGAGCAATAAAATACAGTGGGGAAAAAAAAGTTTTTAGTCAGCCACCAATTGTGCAAGTTCCCCCACTTAAAGAAAGGTGAGAGAGGCCTGTAATTGACATAGGTAGACCTCAACTATGACACACAAAATTAGAAAACAAATCCAGAAAATCACATTGTCTGATTTTTAAAGAATTTATTTGCAAATTATGGTGGAAAATAAGTATTTGGTCACCTACAAACAAGCAAGATTTCTGGCTCTCACACATCTGTAACTTCTTCTTTAAGAGGCTCCTCTGTCCTCCACTCATTACCTGTAGTAATGGCACCTGTTTGAACTTATATTATACTTATAAGTATAAAAGACACCTCTCCACAACCTCAAACAGTCACACTCCAAACTCTACTATGGTGAAGACCAAAGAACTGTCGAAGGACACCAGAAACAAAATTGTAGACCTGCACCAGGCTGGGAAGACTGAATCTGCAATAGGCAAGCAGCTTGGTGTGAAGAAATCAACTGTGGGAGCAATAATTAGAAAATGGAAGACATACAAGACCACTGATAATCTCCCTCGATCAGGGGCTCCACGCAAGATCTCACCCTGTGGGGTCAAAATGATCACAAGAACTGTGAGCAAAAATCCCAGAACCACACAGGGGGACCTAGTAAATGAACTGCAGAAATCTGGGACCAACGTAACAAAGGCTACCGTCAGTAACACATTACGCCGCCAGGGACTCAGATCCTGCAGTGCCAGACGTGTCCCCCTGCTTAAGCCAGTACATATCCGGGCCCGTCTGAAGTTTGCTAGAGAGCATTTGGATGTTCCAGAAGAGTATTGGGAGAATGTCATATGGTCAGATGAAACCAAAGTAGAACTGTTTGGTAGAAACACAACTCGTCGTGTTTGGAGGAGAGTGAATAATGAGTTGCATCCAAAGAACACCATACCTACTGTGAAGCATGGGGGTGGCAACATCATGCTTTGGGGCTGTTTCTCTGCAAAGGGACCAGGACTATTGATCCGTGTACATGAAAAAATGAATGGGGTCATGTATTGTGAGATTTTGAGTGCAAACCTCTTTCCATCAGCAAGGGCATTGAAGATGAAACGTGGCTGGGTCTTTCAGCATGACAGTGATCCCAAGCACACTGCCAGGGCAATGAAGGAGTGGCTTCGTAAGAAGCATTTCAAGGTCCTGGAGTGGCCTAGCCAGTCTCCAGATCTCAACCCCATAGAAAACCTTTGGAGGGAGTTGAAAGTCTGTGTTGCCCAGCGACAGCCCCAAAATATCACTGCTCTAGAGCAGGGCCCATTCTAGCTTTTCTGCTGCCTGAGGCAAACATTTAAATGGCGCCCCCCTCCCATCAACCCTTACACTCCCAGCGCCGTACATGTACGGAGCTTGGGCGATGCGGGCACATGCCACCCGCTCGCAAGTGCGGCGGGCGTCATGGCCGGCAAGTCTCTGCTGTTTCTAACAGCAGAGACTTGCCGCTACTTACTATATCGGCGGCGTCTTCCTGGTCGTTTAGATGCCGTGATCACACGTGATCACGGCATCTAGTTGCGTCTGAACCCGGAAGCGTTCGCTTCCGGGTGGTGTACAGACATCCCGTGTGGCCAATCGGGGTGTCTGTACACCATGTAAAAACTGTAATCCTCGCTGGTGAGGATTACAGTTTTCAAAGTGCAATTTTTATAGGATAAGGAATATAAGGATTCTAGAAATCTAGAGTCTAGAAAATCCCTGATTGCTCATAAAGAAAAAAAAAGCCACAATATATCAGCCCATATTTGAGCTTTTAAATAGTAAAAAAAATAAAATAAAAAAAATGTTAAAAAATATATAAAAAATAAAAAAGATATAAAAGTTCAAATCACCCCCCTTTCGTTATAATTAAAAAATAAATACCTAAATAACAATAAATATAGACATCATGGGTATCACCGTGACCAAAAACGCCCATACTTTTAAAATATAAATAAAAAAAAATTCCAATACGGCGAATTGTGTGGCGGAAAAAAGCGTCCAAATGGCGATTTGCCGTTTTTTGTCGCTTTTTTTTTCTAAAAAAAAATAAATAAAAAGTGATCAAAAAGTCATACACACCCCAGAATGGTATCAATAAAAACTTCAGATCGTCCTGCAAAAAATAAGCCCCCATACAGCTCTGTACACATAAATACCAAAAAGTTATAGGGGTCAAGATATGACAAGGAAAAAAAAAGGGCAACTTTCTAATTATTTTATCACTATGAAAACGCAGGAAAAACTATACATATTAGGTATTGCCAGATTCGTACTGACCAGTAGAATGAAAGTAACGGATCAGTTTTAATGCACATCGAACGCTGTAAATAAGAAACCCGTAGAACTGTAGCGGAATAGCGTTTCTTTTGCAATTTCACCCGGTTTGGAATTTTTTTCCCGCTTCCCACTACCCCATATGCAATATTAAATGGTGGCGTTGGAATGTACAACTTGTCCCGCAAAAAACAAGCCCTCATACAGCTATGTGAACAGAAAAATAAATGCGTTATGGCTGTTTGAAGGCAGGGAGCGCAAAACGAAAATGCATGACTGAAAAAACCTCCGGAAGTGAAAGGGTTAAAAAAAATATGAAAGCCAAGTAGCCACCAAACTCCAAGACTTTCCTGCCAGATCTGGTGCAGTACAAGTACAGATAATATTATTGATATCACCTGCAGTCCTATGTAACACCACAGATAACGCTAGTGCTGATTATGTGGTAGTGTTACCTACAGTCCTATGTACAACCACAGATAACACTAGTGTAGATCATGTGGTAGTTTTACCTGCAGTCCTATGTAACACCACAGATAACATTAGTGTAGATCATGTGGTAGTGTTACCTGCAGTCCTATGTAAAACCACAGATAACACTAGTGCTGATAATGTGGTAGTGTTACCTGCAGTCCTATGTAAAACCACAGATAACACTCGTGCTGATCATGTGGTAGTGTTACCTGCAGTCCTATGTACAACCACATATAACATTAGTGCTGATAATGTGATGGTGTTACCTGCAGTCCTATGTAAAACTACAGATAACACTAGTGTAGATCATGTGGTTGTGTTACCTGCATCCTTAGTGCGCCTCTCCCATGGACTCCATGCTGGCGGCGCTGCCTCCTCTTCCGCCTTCTTCTTGCCCTCACAGAACGTCCTGATGCAACTGCAGCTGTAATGCCCACTCTGTGCTCCAATAATAGTTATGCCTTCTTTGTGCCCCCTTCACAGTAGTAATGCCCATTGTGCCCTCTTCATAGTAATAATGCCTATTGTGCCTCCTTCACAGTAGTAAAGCCCTCTGTGCCCGCTTTATGGTAGCAATGCCCTGTGTGCCCCCTTTATAGTAGTAATGCCCTCTGTGCCTCTTTATAGTAGCAATGCCCTCTGTGCCCCTTTATTGTAGTAATCGACTTTGTGCTCCTTTATAGTAGTAATGCCCTTTGTACCCCTTTATGGTAGTAATGCCCTCTGTGCCCCCTTTGTAGTAGTAATGCCCACTGTGAACCCATTATGGTAGTAATTCCCACTGTCCCCCTTTGTAATAGTAATGCCCTCTGTGTCCCCTTTTGTAGTAGTAATTCCCACTGTGCCCCCCCTTATGGTAATAATGCCCACTGTGCCCCCTTTATAATAGTAATGCCCTCTGTGCCCTCCTTTGTAGTAGTAATGCCCACTGTGCCCCCTTTTTTAGTATTAATGCCTCTCCTCTGGTGCCCCCTTTGTAGTAGACATGCCACCTGTGCCCTCTCTGTGTTAAAAAAAAAAAAAAAAACAGAACAAAACACAGTACCTAATCACCTTGTCCCGCTCCTGAAGTCCTCTCTTCCCTGCAGATCACTCTGCAGCACGGTGTGGGCGGAGATTATGCAGATTTCCGGGCTTCCAGCTCCGCCCACACACACCGGCAGTGCGATCCCTGCGTGGAGGCTGAATGGTGGAGCAGGAAGTCTCTCTGCTTCACCATTCAGAGAGCGCTGGCATGAAGGGGAGGAGCGCAGGGAGCTGAGAGGTAAGTGACAAGCCCGCAGATCCCTGCGCTCTGGGAGGGAGGGGGGGCACGGGCTGAATGTCCAGCTTAAAGGGAACATGGGCGGCATCCACCAGCAGTGTTTAACTGCTGTGTGGATGCCGCTCCCTCAAAAATAAAGAAAACTGCCGCCTGAGGCGAGATCATCATCTCGCCTCATGGCAGAAGCGGCCCTGTTCTAAAGGAGATCTGCATGAAGGAATGGGCCAACATACCAGCAACAGTGTGTGCCAACCTTGTGAAGACTTACAGAAAAAGTTTGACCTCTGTCAACAATGGATATATAACAAAGTATTGAGATGAACTTTTGTTATTGACTAAATACTTATTTTCCACCATAATTTGCAAATAAATTCTTTAAAAATCAAACAATATGATTTTCTGGATTTGTTTTCTCATTTTGTCTCTCATAGTTGAGGTCTACCTATGATGTCAATTACAGGCCTCTCTCATTTTTTTAAGTGGGAGAACTTGCACAATTGATGGCTGACTAAATACTTTTTTCCCCACTGTATGAAAATATTCTGGCACCTGTTAACATTAAATTTTATGGGGGTGAATCATTCTCTTTACATATCTCACATGTATGTGACAAATGCGTCTGATGTTTTGGTCAATTCCAAGACCTTGGTCACAGAGTCACAAATGTTTCTGTGAGCAGCAAAGGAGAATTTCTTAGCTATGTACACAAACAATATCCTATATCTCGGTGTGCATCTCATTGTTGTCATGCAGCATGCCCGGGTGAGCTTTCTCATCTCATTCTTTTACCTATATCCTTTAACCAATAACTATTGCTCCTGTGAGTGACTCAGCCATTGCAGCTTCTCCTTTAGGCTAGGGCTACACAACGACATTTGTCGCGCGACGTATTTTATAATGCTAGTCTATGGTGTCGCACTACGACATGCTGTGCTGCATGTATATTTTTATACTGCATTGTTAATTTTACTTGAATATTGAATTCTCTGGAGTCTCACAATAGAGAGATGCTTTACATTATTTTGTGCCTGCTGATGTGACGTGGAAAAAACAATGTGATAAAAGTTCATTTTATGACAAACAAAATAGTGGGTTCATATAGTCAAGAAAATCAGTATATTGACTCAATGTATAGGGATGGAAAACGCAAGAGGCCGGAGAGAGCACACAGCAATAGATCTCAGATTCTATAATTGATTCTTTGCAGGGGTGAGAAGAAAACATAATGCAACACCCAAATGTCCCTAAATATAAAATATGAGATTTGATTTAGTATAAGGCACTTCTTGGCCTATTGGCTAAGATCAAGTGTGATATCTGTCCTGTCTATGGTTTTGTCCGGGACCACTGAGATGGAGCAGATCTATACACAGCGTGGAAGCTTTTAAGTGTTCACAGGTTTTGCTGCAGATCATTTTTGTATACTTCTGATAAACATATCACTATTGTTTCCAATCTCAATGAGCCTGTGCTGTAAGCCACTAAGTAATTTGAAAGACTGGCACTTGTGTTGAGCGAATTGAAGCATCCGAAGTGGAATTCAATCCGAAGTTTAGGAAAAATTCGATTCGCCATGAATCTGAATTTCCTCACACTTTGTGGTAACAATTTTTTTTTTCTTTTCTAAAATGGCTTAGAGACTGTAGGGAGAGCATAGAGAGACAGCAGGGACAGTGCAGGTTGAGTGTTATCACCGTGTGCATCTTGTTGAACTGCTGCCATATTCCCTGTTAATTTGTTAGTTTATAGATAGAATTACTGAGCCTCAGTATTAAAGGGTGGTCTAATATAATGTTGTGTGCATCTTGTTGAACTGCTGCCACATTTCCAGTTAATTTGTTAGTTCATACATAGAATAACTGTGCCTCAGTATTAAAGGGCAGGGTAATATATTGCTGTGTGCATCTTGTTGAACTGCTGCCACATTCTCAGTTAGTCTCATAGAATTACGGTGTTTCAGTATTAAAGGGGTTGTCCAGGTCCTGCACCCTCTCTCCAACAGTCAGGGCTCGACAACATCAGCAGAAGGAAGCTGTTGTTCCTTCCCATCGACTTTAATGTCGTCTTTTGCTCCAGATTCTCCTTCTCTTCCTCCTCTCCCTCCTTCTACTCCTCATCACCTGTTTAGATAGCAAACTATCACTGAGGCGATTGCTAAAATACAACAGTACACGTGCACTCATCCAATGGCGCACAAGTCAAACGTGCACCTGACCAATTTGCTGGTACTACAGTCCTTCCCTATCCATGTAATTTACTCTGCACATTTCAGAGAACTGATGGCTTGTGCCCACCCAAGGTGGAGAGCCCCAAGCCAACATTACTTTTCTAAAAAAGCTGTACCAGCCCTGCACACATACATTGAGCATAAGGTGGGTCGGTTTTAGGGCCTCTCGGTGTCTGGTAGACTTCATGCCAGCGTCGATGTATGGAGTTGTAACTATGGTCAAGGACAATATTTGTAATTCATTGCCCACTGGGTAAATGTGGTTCTGTAACAGGCTCACCAGCAACTTGGCCAGGTGAAGGTAAAGCCTTCTCCATGTTGTAATGCTGAGATTTCTGTGCCAATGTCTTCCTCATCCTCCACATTGTCCTCATCCTCCTGTCTCTGTGCAGTTCACAGTGGTCCTCCAGCATATCACCTATGCAAAGCTAGGAGTTGTCACTCAGTTCTGCACCTGGTCAGCCTTGGTGAACTGAGCAACACTGGGGCGGAACTGATCGGTATCATCAATAAAGAAATCGAACACTGACTGTCTCTTCACCAACTAGATATAGAAACTATGGTTACTGATAACGGGAAGAACATTTTGTCTGCGCTGTGTCAGGGAGGGCTGACTCATCCACCCCGCATGGCGCACGTCTTCAATCTCATTGTTACCCAGTTCCTCAAGTCTTCCACTGAACTACAAGATCTGTTAAAAATGTCCAGGAAACTGTGCATGCACTTAACATGCAAAACACGCCCTCCTTGAGCTGCAAAGGCAAAATGCTCTTCCCCAACATCACTTGAAATGCAACGTTTCTACCCATTGGAACTCCACACTCCATATGTTAGACTGCCTGTATAGTGATGAGTGAAGTATTCAAAAATTTGATTCAGCTGCTTTGCCAAATTTTACATGATTGCGGCATCTGACACTGATATTACACTGTAATATTAAAAAAAATAAAATAAAATCATACATACCTCATCCATTTGATTGCGAAGAGCCGACCTCTGCCATCTTGATTGAAGATCTAGCCCAAAATCTTGCGCAGCCTGTGATGGCGTAAAGTCTTTAGAGGCAGTCCATATGAGGTAGAAAAATAAGGTGCTAGCTATCTGGCTAAGTGCATAATTCACTAAAAAACACCGTACAATAAGTGCATAATAGGACACATTGCAGTACCTGAAAAAGAATATACACAATGGGCTAAAGTGCTTGAATGTTGCTGAACCTGTTAAAACATTATTGCTAAAACACAGCAAAGACATAATTATGCAAACATTTTAGTGCAATAGTGCAATTTCACATTTGCAAGCATAAAAGGCTCAGATATACGTTTGAGTCTCTCCTCGAGTCATGGCTGCTTGGCATGATAATAAAACACTGGAACACAGTCCAAAATTCAATTGTAATCCACGTGAGGTAATTTTGTAATCCAAACTTGTAACGTGTAATCCACATGGATAATATAAAATAGCAGCCAATAGAGAGCCCTCTTTGCAAAGGAGGCTCCCAAATAACCTGAGAAGGGGGGGGGGAAGGAAAATAGGCGCGCTTAGGCGCAACTGGGAATTTATGCAGAATGGGGGGGGGGGGGGAAGTCCTGACAAGCCATGTCCATCTGGGTGAGAGTCAAACGGGGGCAATACAAACTAAACAAAAAAAGTGCCAACTACCTCTCATCCGTCAGGTGCAGTCCATGGTGTGTCTCCCATAGGTCCTCCTGATGTGTCCTTTCAATCACCCAGTAGTAGGGTTCCTCAGATGAGGGACCTGAAGTCCTCCTCACTTGAGCTACTTCTGAAAGACATCAGAGGACGCTCCTGCTTCCTGTTGGCCAAGCTCGCTACCATGGTGGAGCTCCACTGCCCTCTTCTTCCAGAAGTCGGACTTGACGGGGTCTGGGT
Organism: Rhinella marina; assembly: GCA_900303285.1. Taxonomy (NCBI): domain Eukaryota; kingdom Metazoa; phylum Chordata; class Amphibia; order Anura; family Bufonidae; genus Rhinella; species Rhinella marina. Next base: position 22,646 of record ONZH01006629.1, on the reverse strand, counting down.
GGTGGTCACGCTGGTGAGCGCTGCAGCCACTTGTGCTTTTATTTTTCCAGAATCTCCTGCCGGGACAGCAGGGGTAAGGACTTCTGGCTGCAGCGGTTGAGGCAAGGTTGCACCCAGGGAAGAAGCCCCAGCTCCCCTGGCTGCTGCTGGCTTCATCTTCCAGGGTAGTTGCTACTGGTGGATCACCGTAGACTGGAAGGTAAATGAAGAAGTCGTCAGCTGACCCAGCTGAAAGGACTGTGATGGTGGTGGCGGCAGTCCAGGGATCAGAGGCTCCGGCTGTGGCTTCTCCCTGAAGCGGAGGTGCCATCTGGTAACTCCTGAAGGCAGCGCACTGGTACTTCGCCTGGTGGTTCCTCCGGCCAAAGTTCAGGTGGTGAGGTACGTACCAGGGGCTTTGATAATAACGTTACCCCGATAGCAAAGGGGCCTTTCAGGGATGCCATGGGCGTGTACTCCACCTGATCCCCCACGTACAGGCTGTGACAGGGTTGGGGCAGGTATGGCCGTTTCACTGAACTGCGGCCCACAAAGTACTCCTTTCCGTCCTCGTCATCCGCCAGGAAGCCAGAGCCTCGCTCCACCGAAAACCACAGGACGGTTCCCTTCTGCCTCCTACTGAAGAAACCACCCAACATCAGCAGTTGGACATGCAGCAGATCCTCAACTAGCAGATAGTGGCATACTTAGACTGCACCCTGTCACCAATGATCCAAGATTCCCTGGACCATTGGTCATGCAAACTTAAAGTGTGGCTGCAACTGGTCGAGTTTGCCATGGGCATGCTTTCCTGCCCAGCCAGTAGTGTGGCATAAGAGCAGGTGTTCAGTGCGGCAGGGGGCATAGTTACCCCTCTAAGAACTCACCTTTCCTCCCTAAATGTTGAGAGACTAAATAAAGATGAATCAGGCGTGGATCAACCAGGATTTCCAGACACCAGTGAATGATGCATAGAAGAGATCATTTTGCTACTAATGATCATACTGTAGTGTGCTGCCATACTGGAATATTCTGCAAAATGGGCTGTTACTTCTGGCCACGTTCTGCTACCACCATTCTGATGCTACCACCTACCTGATGTCACCCGCCCACTGCCTCTACTGCCATTCCTACAGCGGGGCTTCTTAGCTTACTGATATGTCCATGTTAATTTTTTAAAGTATATGAATGCCACTGGGCTTTGCTATCACACTGCTATTTTTGGGTTCTGCTACTACTATGATCTGCTACCACCTTGTGCTGCATGCCACTGCCGCTGCCTCCCCTCCCCACCCTCTCATGGGGTGACTATTGTCACTGTCAATGCTTCTGCCCCCCCCATTATGTCATAGGGCCACTATTGTCCCTGTTTGTCTGTGTTGACATCACCGTTTATTTCTTTCTTCTTATCAGTCAGATGAACAGAAAAAAGGATCCTTTATTTTAAGCACCGGTAAAGCCTCTTTCACACAGTCAGTATTTGTAGGCCAAAAGCAGGAATGGGTCAACAGCACAGAAGAGATGCAAGTATTTCCATTACATTTTATCTCTGTTTTGGATCCACTCCTGTTTTTGGCTTACAAATACTGATTGAACACCGATGCAAAATACTGACCAAATCAAGACCGTGTGAAAGAGGCCATTTTTTCATTGTTAAAAAAGCTGATTTCAGATGTAAATGGCCAAAACGGATGCAAATTGAGTATAAGGCCTCTTTCACACAGTCAGTATTTTGCATCAGTATTTGTAAGCCAAAAGCAGGAGTGGGTCCAAAACACAGAAGGGATGCAAATATTTCTATTACATTTTATCTCTGTTTTGGACCCACTGCTGGTTTTGGCTTACAATTACTGATCAAATACTGACCATTTGAAAGGGGCATTATGGATGCTCAAAATACAGGCTTCAAATTTTTTTGTTTTTTTTTCTGTTCTTCTGACAATTCAGAAGAATAGAAAAATAAACAGTGATGTAAACACAGCTAGATATGAGTGAATTTTTCAAAAATTCGATTTGGACAGTTCAACGAATTTCCCAAAAAGATTTGATTCGATCCGAATTTATTCATGACGATTCACATTAAAATACAACTATTTCCCGGCTACAGAGAGCTTGCATATTGGTGTAGAACACTGTGCATTGCAGACGCATGCATAGGTAGTCCGCTGTGGTAGTGAGACAGTTACTGTGCGTCAGTATGACAGGCAGTTGACAGGCTTCACTCTTAGAATCACTTCACACTTTACCTATTTAGTCAGTTATGGATCCAGAACTCACCAAATAGCTCAAATGTCAACTTATCCTTACAGGTCAATGTTAGTGTCAGGTATAAAGAACTGTGCAGTGACCCAAGATTCTACTATAGAGGGAAAGAGCGCACCCCTTTTACACCGTCTTTAGCTGATTCCACATAGATTTCTACAGAACCTGTTCAACCTAAAATCTGTAGTTTCAGGCCACAATTACACCCCAATTACACAATTAGTGATTAACGGATATACTTATGTATAAAGAATTTGAGCATCCTAAAATGTGTAGTATCAGGCCGCTGTTTCACACCAATTTCACAATTAGAGATTACGGCATATACTTATGTATAATGGAACTTGAGCACCCTAAAATCTGTAGTATCAAGCCGCAATTTCACTCCCATTAGACAATCAAGTATTAACGGATTGAATTATATATAAAAGAAAGTAAAGACCCTAAAATCTGTAGTATCAGACCACAATTTCACCCCAATAACAAAATCAAGGATTACTGGAATTACTTATGTACCAAAGAATGCAAACAACCTAAAATCTGTACTATTAGAGCACTTTGTATCCTCAATTACCGCAGCAAGGTGTAATAGATTAGCCCCATATTAGCCAGGTTTTACACAGTTCAATTGTCCCTGCTTCCCTATAGTGTGGATAATGCCTTCCTTGTATCCCTACACTCTAACTTAGCTGTCCCTGAACTGTTCAATAGTACTATTTTGTGAATAAATTGCTTCCTAATCACTGTCCTCAGTGCCTATAATGTCTCTCCCTGGACCAGGGAGTTCACTGGAGACCAGGCAGGAGGAGCCCATGTGACTTCACAGGGGCTGGCTAGCTGCTGATTGGTTATCTGCATGGCATTATGGGTGATCCTTTGTTACCGGGCTTCTTACTTTCTCTTTCTAACATGTGCAGCAGTCATTTTAGAAAAAATATGATTCGTTACCACGAAGCACGAGGAAATTCGACTTTGGGATGATTTTTTAGAATTTTTCCTGAAATTCAGATCGAATTCCACTTCGTCAACTGTCATGTGCCAACTATTGTCCCTGTTACTGCCACAGCTGCTGCCCCGATACCCACTGTGTTATGATGCCACTATTGTCAATGTTACTGCCACTGCTGCCACCCTCCCCACTTTGTCATTGGACCATTACTTGAATCTTGTGGCAGTGCACGTTTATGTCCACAGCGATAAATCAGACCTGTCGGTAACTTTTTTTTCTCCACTAGTTTATTGGCACTGCCTCCATTTCTATATTTTGTTCCACTAAGGAGCCGTTGCACTGAAGGGGTGCGCACAGGTTATTTGCTTTACTGAAGGGTGCTGTATGCTGTTCGTTTTGTTTGTGTGACTAGCTATGAATCTTGGTGCACTGCACGGTGATGTCTACAGCGATAAATTAAACCTGTAATACTGATGGCACAGTACCTACAGAACGGATTAACTATGAATGTGGGTGCACTAGAACGTAATACAGACAGCGATACAGTCTCCCTGCAGTTTAAGTGCCTAGCCTTCACACTGAGATTGGGCCACCAAGTGTGATGAATTTGATATAATTAGGGATGAGCGAACTTTTGAAAAGTTCGGTTCGGTTCGCTTCGGCGAACTTTCTTGAAGTTCGGATTCGTACGAACCGAACCTAAAACGAACCTTGCTATAACGGCTGAATAATTGCTTCTACAATAATGGGAGTCAGATAGGGTACAGTTTCGTTTACTTGCAGTTGCTATTACAATGAAAAAAGTGGAAAAAATCCAAGTGACTTCAACAACGGCGACGCAAAATCTACGCATATTTGAGAATCTACACTAATGCGTACGCTAATGCGAACATTCCCACACAAATAACGAACATACAGTCTAGCGTTGTCAAAGGTACGCTACTTAACTAAATGAATATGTACGCATTAGCGTACTCATACACTGCGTCTGCGAACATTCCTACACAAGTAACGAACATACAGTCTAGCGTTGTCAAAGGTACGCTACTTAACTGAATATGTACGCATTAGCGTACTCATATACTGCGTCTGCGAACATTCCTACTCAAGTAACGAACATACAGTGTAGCGTTGTTAAAAGTACATTACTTAATGGAATACGTACGCATTAGCGTACATTCTCAATAAATATGCGTATATTTTGCGTCGCCGTTATTTTAACCAGATTCGTTACGAACTTTGTCAAAATTCGGTTCGGTGACGAACCGAACTTTTGGGAAAGTTCGTAACGAATCTGGTTCGTTACGGTTCGGTTCGCTCATCCCTAGATATAATTAATTCGTAAAAAGAAAAAAAAAATCAAATTTCTCGTCAAAGTTCAGCGACTCGGCCGAATCAAACGTCACTCATCTCTAACTGGCACATACTATACTTTTTCTCAGAGGAGGAGTTGCTTTCATCAGATCTGACTTGATTATTTGGATATGGTTTGTCATATGACAAAACCTACAAGTAGCTCAATGTGGCATGTAGAATATGTACCTGTTCTCTAATACTGTGAGGTATTGATTTGCGATTCCCAGTAAAATGTTATGCAGCACAAAATCATAGACATGTACCTGTTCTCTGAGGTGCAGTACTCCTCCAGTCTTTAGCATGTCATGCATTAAAATTTCTGTAGAAAGACAAAAGAGTGTTTGGCTTGGCTGTAGGTTTAACTACTTTCATATACCACTCTGTGATCAATACATTTGTCACTGGACAATACTTAAATATAAACCAAGTGTGTGGTTTTACCTAGTTAAGTTGCTTTTTGTTGCACTATAAATCATTTTGAAGTTTTCCAGCGGTTTCTTGCAGTTTTTGCAATCTAGCCAGCAAATATCAGCAACATTTTCTTATCAATAGCAATTACTGAGCCTTTCTGTCTTAAAACCTCTTTAATAATGCATCACTTCCTAATGATTTAACGAGCATGACAGACACTGATGAATTTCAATTGCGGTCAGAATCTGCTATTGTATAAATGGGTATTGAGTTACGTCAATCTGTGGAAGGAATTTTTTGCTCATTTGGAATTTCCCCAAAGGTCTTTGGTTTCACATAAATGGTAGTGGTCTCATTATTTGTTTAAGGACTTGAGAACAGAAACCTTTAGGATTGATTTCTGCCACATCCCAGCATGTGCTTAAATAATATGCATTTACATTGATTCAGAATTTTGTGTATTTTCCCTTTCTTTTTATAAAATGCACATCCAGAGCTTTAACTGCCAGTTCTCCTCAAGCCTTCATGAAAGGAAGGCGGTTACAAAATGATGGATGATTATGGTAATTGTGGCAAATACCATTTAACATATTCAAATGCCATATAATTCAGTCTGGGAATGGAAGCCGTATGATTAATGATTTCACCCACAGTAAGAATCCTGTGTGCCTTGTATTTGGTAACATAAAAAGCAAACAATGCAGCACAACAATAGCAGAGATAGAGTTAAAGAATGACGGCACAGATGTACAATAAATAGAGGAATAATTAGTGCACTTATATAATTATATTTAGTTTAGTGGTATCTTTCCCTCCCCTTTTAAACTTGCTGTTATTATTCCATTACTAAAGAAAACCCTTCTCTTAACTCATCTTGGCTTAAAGTATGTATAATCTCTATTCTGATGGAACTCAATTATATTCCTCTTCCTGTGACATTACCCCAACACTACAAAAAAAAACAGTGACTGTCTATCTGCTGCCTCTAAAATAATGTCCTCTCTTTAACCCACCTAAACCTGATATTTCCATCTCAGCACGCCTGTTGAATTGTGGTTGGGAGTAACTGATTTTTCTTCACTTCCTTTATGCAACCACTTGCATGTTAATGCTACCTGTACCAAACATTTACCCAAATCACCCTTTTCTGACCGTGAAAACTGGAAAAACTCTTATTGTTGCCCTGATCCATCATTAATCAGTCTTTGACCGGCTAAACTCTCCTTTCTCTTATCTATCCTGAATGCAGCAGCCAGGTTTATCTTCCTGTCCAACTATTACACTGTTGCCTTTACCCTGTGTTAGTCACCGTTGTCCATCAACTTATAGAATACAATTTAAATGTATCCCCCTTAGCCACAAGGCTGTCCACAGAGCTGAAACCCCTACATTTCCTCCCTCAACTCTGTCCACTCGACTTTAAGTACTGCCAATGATCTAAGATTAACTTCCTCCATAATCCAAACCTCCCATCCTCAGTACTTTGCTTTTGCTACAACAGTTGAAATGCGACATAGTGGACAATTATCCATATCTGTTGAAGATGGCAGGGATATTGAACATAACTTGCACTTTTTACCAGGGGTGTTGCTAGGGTCTCAAAAGATCTGGAGCCCACGCCCCAATGCATATGGCCCAATACTCTGAGTCGACCGCCAAACCCCCTTCTGCAGCAGCACTTACCTTTCACATCCAGTGCCTCCAGGTGATGTCTCCTCTGATGTAGATCTTCTCTGTCATCATCTTCTCCATTTCGGTCCGGACAACTTCTCTCAGCTGCGTCTCGTCTCTGCAGAGTTTGACACACAGACATCTTAGGTTCCTCACTTTTCTATCATCATCCCCCAACCTGGAGTCCCCATAGTGTTATCCTTCTGCTCGCTGTGCTCCCTAATAACCCCAAATACTATCCTGAATAAATATTAGTACCCCCCATAGTAATAGTCTATAGTCCCACCAATATTAATTCCCTTCTAGAATGCCCTCATTAGTAATACTGCCCCTACTGTGCCCCTAACAGTGATAATGCTCTCCAAGAGTGCCCCCATTAGTAGAAGAACCATCCAGTATTAATAATGCCCTCACAGAGCTCTCAGTAGAAAATTAAGCCCCCCTATTGTTCCCCCAGTGGTAATAAAGCTCTCTACAAACCCCTCAGTAGTAATAAGGTCTCCCATAGTGCTCTTAGTAGAAATAATTCAGATCTATAAGTCCATAGAGCCCCCAGTAGTACGAATAATGTCTATAATGTCCCCTGGCTTTAAAATGCCCTACACGGCCCCCAGTATTTATACTACCCCCTACTGTTATAATGCTTTCCCTTACAGTGCCGCCAGTATTTATACTTCTCCCTATTGTTATAATGCCCCCTGTAGTTATATTCCTCCCCTTAGTGCCCTCCACCATATAGTCCCATGTAAATAAAATAATTTTCCCTCCCTCCGCCGTAGAGACCCATGTAAATAACATCACTCCCATCAGCCTCTCCAACATACAGTCCCATGTAAATAAACACTCCCCTGCCTTCAGCCCTTCCAATATACAGTCCCATGTAAATAAGATCATCCCCTCCCACACACCCCTCCTGTTCATTTGCACTGTGTTTGCATGGCACTGTGGAAAGGGTTAATGAATACTGAGAGACTTTTGAGACATTCTAGCTAAGAGTGCATTCACACGAATGTATGTATTTTGTGGTCCGCAAACTGCTATTCCACAAAAAATGCAGATGGCGTCTGTGTGACATACATGTTGCATCCGTTTTTTTGTGGGTCCATTGAAACAATGCCTATTCTTGTTGCAAAATGGACAGGAATAGGACATGTTCTAACTTTTTTGCGGGACTACAGGACAGACATACGGAAATGAATGGGTATGCATCCTATCCGCAAAAACGGGGATCAGATGCAGACTTCAAATACAATTGTGGATGTGACCTAATAATGAGAAGCTGGTAATTCTCCACAGTTACTATATGGTTTAAAGAAAGTATGTTTTGGAGGGAAAAAGCCAGACTTGTTTACCACCAAACCAGACAGACTGAACTGTTGAATGACAGATGCTGCTATGTTATTATGTTAAGACTTGTTTTTGTCCGGAAAACCTGCTGTGTTATTGCCATTGAGTATCACTGAAGCTCTAATGTAAGTCTATGAGAGACAGTGCTTAGAAGAGACTGCCAGACTGTGCTACAGACCATGGGCCACCAGCCTTTGGCCAGGGTAGCAGCCTTTTGAGATAGAGAGGGGCAGCTAACTCAGGCCTTTCCTCTGCATCAAATTTGCAATTTAGGTCATGGGTGTTTGATAAGTGGGGATCCAGTTCCCCCACCAGTCATCCGAAGTTGATTTTAATGCTGTCCGGAGACCTGCAGGTCACGTGAGACTTCGGTGAATGAATTCGGTATTAATTTCTGCATCTTTAAAAACATTTAAAATTCAGAATCCAAAGTCGAATTTGGTACCGCCTGGTACCTTAAAATGTTTTTAAAGATGTAGAAGGGATTACCAAATTTATCCACCAAAGTCTTGCCCAACCTTGGCTCCCACAAATTTTGCCTCCACGGAGGCAATACAGTTTAATGCTGCACAGAGACAGGTCTCCAGACAGCATTAAAGGGAATCTATCACAAAAACCTGTTTCTATATTTTATTTATGCTAAAAAAATCTATTATATATTTGTAAGAAATAATAAATAAATAAATAAAAATTCCAATGTGTGAAATATTATAAATAAATATTAGATTTTACCATATTTACCATCTTTGGTCACCAGGGGGAGCTCTGCTGGCCAAATGAGGCTTTGAGCAACCTGTAAGTAGGCATGCTGCAAAAAAGTGGGTGGTACCAATGACATCACCAATTCACACCTTCAGTGGTGACATCACTGCTTCAGCAAGATAAGACGAGACAATGGCTTCGTTACAAAAACACAGATCTCTGCTCCTCAGGCTCCACCCCCACTGGTCACATGGCCGATTACATCACTAAGGTCCTACATCCCCAAGAACCTCCATTTACTCTGTTTCTGAGTCCTGGGCTCGCTCACGCCAGCAGTACACTCAGCAAAAATTGTCTGCACTGCTGGGGTGAGCTGCCATAAAATTTAGAACAGGCAGCCTAATGAAGACAAGGACTCTGCTGCAGGAGTGAGGAGCAGGCACAGTGGGGAAGGAGGAGGAGGGAGGACCTGGCTGTGTGTTACTGGTGTCATCACAGGGGCGGGCTCACGTCTTCCATTCATTCTCTATAGGGTCGGCAGCGACTGAGGAAACCTATGTACATGCCTGCCGTAAGTGAGGTGCCATTGTGTTGTAAACCCAGACTGTCACACTTTACTTCCAACATGGCAGCCCCCATGTAAGGCAAGAAAACTGAATAAAAAAAAAAACATTTACACAATTTGAAAAATATATTATGTTAAAACCTGCTTTTGTTATGTTGTAAAACATATCAAAATTTTTTTCTTCGCGATAGTGTCCCTTTAAAACAAAGTGTTTGAACGAATTGACTTCAGATCTATGATTCAAAGCTTGATTTGCTCAACACTAATCACAATTAAGGGGACATGGTGCTTATGTCAGTTCTGCATCCCTTTCATTCATGTACATGGCTGTATCTGTGCTTCTTCACTTAAAGGGATTGTCTGCTTTTTTATATTGATGATCTTTCCTCAGGATGACAAGTCATCAATATCAGACAGCCATGCACTGCCATATATCAATATTTTAGACTAGGGACTTGAGCTGCTGTGAAATTACAACTCCCAGCATGCACACTTACTCAGCTGTTTTTGGAACTTCCATAGAAGTGAAATACAGATTCTGAAAGTTATAGTTTCAGAACAGCAGGAGTGCCAGAGGTTGCTGATCCCTGTTGTGTTCTGTACAGCATTCAAATGTATGGTCTTCGCGGAGGTGAAATTTGCTAAGTTCGAAGAACCACAAGACTTCGGTAAGGAGCTTCTCTTTTCGATACTTCAATTTGAAAACCATTTTAAAACTGCAGTCGACTTTGGTACCGAATCCCAGTTTAAAATGGTTTTCAAATCGAAGAATCGAATGCTGAAGTTATTCAATGAAGTCTCGCGACGAATTTCCCCTCTGCGAAGTCCATACATTTGAATGCTGTACGGAGACTGGTTAAGTCAGTCTCAGAAATGGCATAAACCACAATGCACAATACAGCCTCTCTCCACTCTGTATAAACATGAGATGTAACAGCCCCCACATCTATAACTCCCAAGATGGCAGTGATCATGTGATTTGCCAACATGACTGCCTCCTCAGCTGGGTCCTCTTCTGCACTGGTGTTCACTGCATGCACAGATACAGGTGATTCTGCTGCCTGTATCGGTGCATGCTCTAAATTCTTCCAGTTCATTAAAGAGGTAGCACCCCACTAATAAGGACTTGGACTAGAAGTGTATCTGCTACTGTTTTTCTTGGGGGCTGTACGTGTTGTGCAGACTACTATGTGGCATGCACATTGTCTGCTTGCAGCTGCAGTTGGGTTGGATTCGGTTAAAGAAGTGGTGTATCATATATTGTGACCTGTAGAGACATAGGCCCTGATTTATCATACCATCACTCCAGAATTCTGGCATCAAAAAGTCGCAAAATAGGGCTTTTGCGACTTTTTTGCACTCCCGTGCGCAAAATTTATGCGATTTTTTTCGCATGTGTACACCACTCACTCCAGTTTTGTAATATGGGTGGAAAATGGGTGTGGTTAGCTATGTTAATGAGTTTCAGATTTAGGCTAGGGCTACATGACGACAGTTGTCGCGCGACAATTTTTATAATGGAAGTCTATGCTGTCGCACTGCGACATGCTGCGACTGCGACACGACAGTCGCAGAAATGTCCATCCAGGATGGGTTTTTCTGCGACTGTCGTGTCGCAGTCGCAGCATGTCGCATGTCGCAGTGCGACACCATAGACTTCCATCATAGAAATTGTGTAGTGTGCACTATGTGTCCCGTGACTTACTGTCGTTGTGTAGCCCTAGCCTTATCATTGCGACTTTGGGTGAAGTAGGAAAAGTGGAGTAGCTTCTCTAGATAGAAGGTTTAAGGACAATCCACATTTATCAAACAACCTGTGACATTTGATAAATGTGGCACAAAGTACTCCAACACAGACTGAAGCAAAACTGACTTCAAATATTCTCCTAATGATAAATTCCCCCCATAGAGTAATATCACGTGACTAAGTGCATATGGGCAGGAGGGCCATGGCAGAAAGTAGCAAGACCCATAGCAGCATAGAAGAACGGGCTGTGAGCTCACAGTTGCTTAACCACAACCCAGTTTGGTGGGAAATCTTGGGTTTTTGAGATCCCCATCTCCTTGAAAAAAATTTCACCCAACTGGTGATTAGCAGAAGCATACACCAAAGCAGGGCACATAAAACTAGAAGCTTTATTTTTTAGTCACCTGCATGGTAAACCGCTCCAGAATATATAGTCACATGTGATTCTGACATCACTAACAAGAAGCAGGAAATTCTGTGTTCTGGCTGTTTAACCCTTTAAAGGACACAAGCAATTTTCACTTTTGTGTTTTCATTTTTTCCTCCCCATCTGCCAAGAGTCATAACTTTTTTAAATTTTTCATTTACATAGCCATATGAGAGCTTATTTTTGCTGGAGAAGTTGTATTTTTTAATGGGACCATTTAATTTACCATGGCTTGTATTGGAAAATAGGATAACCTTCTTTGTGGGGGAAAATGTATTTTAAAAAATCCTCAATTCCACTAAAAATGACATGGCAACCTTATTCTGTGGTTTGGTACAATTATTGCAATACCAAATTTATATAGCTTCTGTTATGCTTAACCACTTAAAAGAAATAAAAATCTTTGAAAAATGTTTGTTTTCTTGCGTTGCCATTTTCTGACAGCCATAATATTTTTTTATTTTTCCCATGTGGGAGGGCTTATTTTTTTGTCAGGGTGAGCTGTAGTTTTTATTGGTAATATTTTGGGGTACATATGACTTTTGGATCACTTTTCATTCAATTTTTTGGGAGTTCAACATGACCAAAAACGTAAATCAGCTATTTTATTTTTTTTCTCTTACACATTCACAGTGCATGATATATATTGTTATATTTTAATAGTTCTTACATTTTTAGACACAGCAATAGCAATTATGTTTATTTTTATTGTTTACTTTGATATGTAAAACTGGTAAAAGGGCGATTTTAATTTTTTAATATTTTTTTCAATTAAAAAAAATCTTTTTTCACTTTTTTCACAGTACAAAAAGGTGAACAAAAAGGTGAACTATTCTGATCGTTTGTACCATACACTGCAATAGAATACTAATGCAGTTATGGAATTTTCACAGGCTACTTGTCTTTTTTGGGGACGGCTTTGCAGGCAGCTCACTATGACAGGCCTGGGAGCCATTGAAAGGCACCGGGCTGTACAGTAATTGATTGACGTCCTGTAATTTCAGCCAGCACTCTGCAGGGGCGGACTGCCCATAGACCCTACAGGAAAACTTCCTGGTGGGCCGATGCCCAGGGGGTCACGGTCACCTGAGCCCTCCTCACAGCCTCTGGATGGGTAGATAACAATCTGATGTCCTCAGGACAGTGATATAGTTGACTAATATGGTGAAGGTGGCAGTATTTTGTGCTGCACCACAGTATTGCAAGCCTGGCTACTTGTGCTGTCCCAACTTCGGTCAATCTGGACCTGCATACAACATGGGGCCACTTTTAGTTTTTTTTACAGGGCCGTTTTAAGTTCACAAGCTGCCCTGTCAGTCAGCAGAGACAGCAGAGATCAACATGGGTAGCAGCCATGGACCATGTGACAGCCAAGCAGGTATACACAATAGGTCAACTTCACAGTAGTAAAGTACAGCTTGACTTACATCCTAGGAGTGCACTCTGGGATCTTCCATGCTAAATTAAAGGGGTTCTCCGAGTTATATATATTGATGACATATCCTCAGGATAGGTCATTAATATCAGATCGGCGGAGGTCCTACACCCGGCACCCCCGCCGATCAGCTGTTTGAAGAGGAGGCGCGGTCCGTACCAGCGCTGCCTCCTCTTCACTGTTTACATGCTGGCCATAACGGGGATAGTGGTGAGTAGGTGTAATTACACCTAACTGCCCCATTCATTTCAATGGGAAGAATCGCTCCCATACAAGTCTATGGAAGCGATTCTTCCCATTGAAATGAATGGGGCAGTTAGGTGTAATTACACCTACTCACCACTACCCCCGTTACGGCTAGCATGTAAACAGTGAAGAGGAGGCAGCGCTGGTACAGCGCGCGCCTCCTCTTCAAACAGCTGATCGGCGGGGGTGCCAGGTGTCAGACCCCCGCCGATCTGATATTAATGACCTATCCTGAGAATAGGTCATCAATATATATAACTCGGAGAACCCCTTTTAATTTGTGTAGGCCACAGTCTTCATCTAGCCTGCACAATTTTCAGTCCTCATTCTGTACGTCCTGTAATTTCAGAAGTTATAAAACAAAATAGAATGCACTCCATAGTGTAGAGACCTGAACATAAAATGTAAGTAAACATATAGAACTGCTTACCTTGAAGAGAAGTGCATATAACAAGTACAGCGTAATAATAATCAGGCAATAATACAATAGTGTACAAACAACATATATACTGTATACAGGAAGAAAAAGGAAGAAAATTACATTGTCAGTTCAGAGGTGAGACGTCAAGAAGGTCACAAAACAGGGGCAAAAAGGCATCGCAATAAAATACAATGCATTGTAAAAATATCCTAAAAATACATTCAGAGGTCAGTGTCCACCCAACAATCATTATAAATCAGTAAAAGACATCTTGCAGAGAGCCAGCACACTTTGGTCATTCTGTGCATGTTTTTCTAGGAAATGTATGACACATTTTTTTTTATATACGTATACAATTATTATTATTATTATTCCCACATACATAAGATAAAGATTTTATCAAAATCATAAAATTCAGTAATGATTATATTTATATTTTCTCATTATGTGAATTAAATCTTCATTGAATGCTCCACATCTTGGGCAGGCTTCCTAATTGCTTTTTTAATTTTTTTTTTACACTTTTGGAGTATAGTAAACTGAATGCAAAACAAAAAGTTGGGAAATTTTAAAGGCATAATTTTTTGTTATCTTTCTTGATGTGCTTAATGCATCCTCCCACATACAGTGTATTCCATGTTAACGTAAATCCCCAAGGCCTCCTTTGATTCTTAAAGCATACATCATCCAAATCCCTACTTTTAGTAACTCTTAGCACCTTGTAGTGCTGATTTTAATACCTCCAACAGTTGATGAGATTCCTTTTTGAACCAATGAGATTTACGACATGACCTCACTGCCACACCATTGTCAATAATAATAATTACTTGCCTCCTCTAATTGAAATTCCTCTTTAAGATCCCCAAGCAGATTGGGTTTCAAGCCTATTACCAATTGATGGATATAAAGTATCCCTTTTTCTCTCCACTTTCCCGGATTAACTACTGGAACAACATTACATCTTCTCACATCCCAAACTGGCGTATGTTCTCAGTAACCTTATGTAGCCAATTAAAGCCTGGTCATATCCCAAAGTTTTTGGATCAAATAACCTGTTGGTAACCTTTTCCTTATTTCCTTTGTCCCAGGAAGCCCACCCTCTGAAATTCCAAAGACACTGTACTTCTCGGCATAACCTATACCTATTTTACTCAAACATTCTTTAATAATTACTCCTTCTTCTCTACAAATTGATACCAATTGTGATGCCAAATAATCTTGAAAATTTGGAAGCGACATACACCCTTCTCCAAAGTTAAACATAAATCTCTCCATCCTTATTTTTGTTTTTCTACAATTCCCTAAAAATTTACTTATTATGCATTCAAGAATTTAAAAAAAATCTCCTATGTAAAAAATGGGACTATTTTGTAACACAAAGGGGGTAATTTAATAAGACCGGCATTGTATAGCTGAAGTTATGAAGAGGTGTTGCCCTCTGTATAACTTCAGCACATCCAGTGCCGCTTCTAAAGACCATAGACCATTTTTTGCGCCTAAACCAGGCATAGAAAATGATGAATGAGACGGGCCTGCTGGTCCGTCTCCTTCCGATGCCGTGCCCACTTTTTTTTTTAGATCTGGCGTAAGCAGGGGAAAGGCGCAACTAAGGGTGGGTTCGCAATTGCGTTAGGGTATTCCGTTATAAGTTCCGTTTGTAACAGAATATAATGGAATTCTCAGACGGAGTGCAAAACGGAAGCCTTTAATGCAATCTGGTCTACCAGGAAGGTGATGCAGTGGAGGTTTCTGTGACATGTACACCGGCAATTGATTCTGTCAATAAGGAGGAGAATCTTTGTGTGTAGTGCGGAAATATAAAGAGGATTAATATGGATCAAACAAAAAAGTTTTACATTTCTCTAAATGATTCTGGTAAAAATAAAATTCTTTTTTTCTCTAATCTCCATGCATTTATCATTATAAATGAATTAGCGTAAATCAGTAGTTCATGTACAGTATGAAGCTTATATTTATTATTTTACTATTCAAAACTGTCATGTTCTTCACCTTCCTACAGTCTCTAGTTCCTTGCCCCAGAGACCTCCTCAATCATGAAACGTGTACAACAGTTGGACTATATTCTCGTTCAATATTTTTATTGAATTTTCAAGTATTTTTAAGTTAACGTTGGGCTATATTCACATGACAGCAGAAAAATGCATGACGGCTGTTTTTATAACCAATTGAAGTCAATGTGGCTATTCACTTGCACAATTTAGATGGGGGGCATTGTTACTGTTGGGGGCAACTCTGGCCACAGTATTAATGCTGGGGGCCACTCTGGCCATTATTAATGCTTGGGGTCACTATGGGGAACATCATGTATCACTTGAATGGGTCCGCAATCTGGGAGATGCGGTGCGGAACTGAGGCAAGGATTGGAAGCCCACAGAAGCACTATGGAGTGCTTCAGTCAGGTTTTCTGTCTGTACCTCCGCAACGCAAAAAAAGTAGTGCAAGTGAATAGGTCCGCAATCCGCATGCGGCAGCCCCACTGTCAGTGCCTGTGCATTGCGAACCGCAATTTGTGGTCCACAGCATGGGCCCAGCCAGCACACGGTCGTGTGCATGAGCCCTTAATATCGTAGTCTGTAGGAATTCTGTCAAAGGTGGATCTGTGGTTGTTTTGGATAGACAGTTATACATGACGGAGGTTCATAGGTTTCTATGACCAATATGGTAATGTAAAAAATGTTATATTTTTTTCAAAGTTTAAATTTATTACTATTTAGACATAAATATGGGGTATCGTTGTAATCTTACTGACCAAGAGAATGAAGGACATGGGTCAGTTTTGCTGTAAACGGAATGCCGTGGAAACAAAACCTGTAAAATGGTGGAGGAATTGTGTTTTTTTCCAATTCCACCCTATTTGGAATTTTTTCTACCGGTTCCCACTACATTGTATGCCATGCTAAATTTGTCCCGCAAAAAATAAGCCCTGATACAGCTATGTGAATGAAAATATATAAAAGTTATGGCTCAAGGAAGATAGGGAAGAAAAATGAAAACGCAAAAACGCAAAAACCTCCGGTTATCCAAAGCAAAATAGCTGCTAAAATGGCCAGACAGCCAGAAAATGGATGCAAAAATGACCATGAAAAACTCACAGCACGTATGTTTTTTCATGGCCATTTTTTTCCACTGTTAGGCCCCATTCACACGTCCGTTTAAAACATCCGCAATCCATTCGCATCCGTTCCGCAATTGTGGACGGTTTTTGCGGATATTTTGCGGATCCATTCATTTCAATGGGTCCTGATAATCTGCGGACATTGCACCGTATATTGTCCGCATCCGTTAATCTGTTCCGTTCCGCGGATCCGCAAACAGAAATCCTCCTGTCCTACTTTTCTCCCGAATTGCGGTCCGTAGCACAATGAAAGTCTATGGATCTGCAAAAAATGCGGAAGACATGCGGAAAGGCATCCGCATGTCATCCGTATTTGCGGATTCCGTTCCAGGAGGGGAGAAAAAAAAAGATTTTATTCATCCTTCCGTTTTTTGCGGATCTGCAAAAAACGGATGACATATGGATACATCCTTTCCGTTTTTTCCGGAAAGGCGGAACAGATGTCCTGGAAAAATGGAGTTTTTTGCGGAACAACGGATCCGCAAAAAACTGACCGTTTTCCAGGATGTGCACACACAGGGTCGGACTGGAGTACCTAGGGCCCACCAGAGGAAATAATTCTTGGGGCCCACCATAAAGAAATATCTGTGTTTGTTATCCCTGTACGGTGACATCACTGTGTTTATTATCTCTGTACTGTGACATCACTGTGTTTATTATCCCTGTACGGTGACATCACTGTGTTTATTATCCCTGTACAGTGACATCGCTGTGTGTATTATCCCAGTGCAGGAAGAGGTAAGTGCTCTGTGTTTGTGTGTTTGTTTTCTATTTTTCAGGGTCGTGAATGCAGAGGACTACGTCGGATTCGGTGGACTACGTCGGACCAGCTTTTTTTTTTTTTTTTTTAATAAAATGGTCAAACAGGGGTCTGGGGGGTGTTTATTTCAATAAAATGTTTTATACTTGTGTGTGTGTATTTTTTTTTTTACAATACTACAGTTTTAGTAATTATCTACAGATGGCCCTGATTACTAATACTGGGCTTAGTGCTTGCCGGTATGGCAGGCCAGCACTATTACCTCGGCACCCACCGCCACCAGGGGTGCTGGGAAGAGCCGGGTACCCGCAGGACTGGACCTTCTAAATTGAGGGTCTGGCTCTGGGGCGGCTGCAGGCTGGTACCATTAGGCTGGGAAGGGCCAATAACCGTGTCCCTTCCCACCCTGGTAGTGCCAGGCTGCCGCTGCTGGTTGTATCTGGCTGGCAAAGGAAAAAAGGGGGGACCCCATGCCATTTTTTTACAAAAATAATTAAATAATTTTTAAAAAAATGGCGTGGGGTCCCCCCCTTTTTTCCTTCGCCAGCCAGATATAACCAGCAGCGGCAGCCTGGCACTACCAGGGTGGGAAGGGACATGGTTATTGGCCCTTCCCAGCCTAATGGTACCAGCCTGCAGCCGCCCCAGAGCCAGACCCTCAATTTAGAAGGTCCGGTCCTGCGGGTACCCGGCTCTTCCGGCACCCCTGGTGGCGGTGGTGCCGAGGTAATAGATGTTGGGGTTAGTGCTGGCCTGCCATACCGGCAAGCACTAAGCCCAGTATTAGTAATCAGGGCCGTCTATAGATAGCCATAATTACTAAAACTGTAGTATTGTAAAAAAAAATACACACACACAAGTATAAAACATTTTATTGAAATAAACACTCCCCCAGACCCCTGTTTGACCATTTTATTAAAAAAAAAAAAAAAAAAAAAGCTGGTCCGACGTAGTCCACCAAATCCGACGTAGTCCTCTGCATTCACAGCCCTGAAAAATAGAAAATAAACACACAAACACAGACCACTTACCTCTTCCTGCACTGGGATAATACACAAAGCGATGTCACTGTACAGGGATAATAAACACAGTGATGTCACAGTACAGAGATAATAACACAGTGATGTCACCGTACAGGGATAACAAACACAGTGATGTCACAGTACAGGGATAATAAACACAGTGATGTCACCGTACAGGGATAATAAACACAGTGATGTCAAAGTCCAGGGATAATAAACACAGTGATGTCACCATACAGGGATAATAAACACAGTGATGTCACAGTAAAGGGATAATAAACACAGTGATGTCAAAGTCCAGGGATAATAAACACAGTGATGTAACCATACAGGGATAATAAACACAGTGATGTCACAGTACAGGGATAATAAACACAGTGATGTCAAAGTCCAGGGATAATAAACACAGTGATGTCACCATACAGGCATAATAAACACAGTGATGTCACAGTACAGAGATAATAAACACAGTGATGTCACAGTACAGGGATAACAAACACAGTGATGTCACCGTACAGGGATAATAAACAGCGATGTCACAGGACAGAGATAATGAACACAATGATGTCACAGTACAGGAAAAATGAACACAGTGATGTCACAGTACAGAGATAATAAACACAGTGATGTCACAGTACAGGGATTACAAACACAGTGATGTCACCGTACAGGGATAATAAACACAGTGATGTCACAGGGCAGAGATAATGAACACAGTGATGTCACAGTACAGGGGAAATGAACACAGTGATGTCACAGTACAGAGATAATAAACACAGTGATATCACAGTACAGGGATAATAAACACAGTGATGTCACAGTACAGGGATAATAAACACAGTGATGTCACAGTACAGGGATAATAAACACAGTGATGTCACAGTACAGGGATAATAAACACAGTGATGTCACAGTACAGGGATAATAAACACAGTGATATCACAGTACTGGGATAATAAACACAGTGATGTCACCGTACAGGGATAATAAACACAGTGATGTCACAGTACAGGGATAATAAACACAGTGATGTCATAGTAAAGGGATAATAAACACAGTGATGCCACAGTACAGGGATAATAAACACAGCGATGTCAACCGAACAGAGATGATAAACACAGTGATGTCACAGTACAGGGATAATAAACACAGTGACGTCACCGTACAGGGATAATAAACACAGTGATATCACCAAACAGGGATAATAAACACAGCGATGTCACCGAACAGAGATAATAAACACAGTGATGTCACCATACAGGGATAATAAACACAGTGATGTCACAGTACAGAGATAATAAACACAGTTATGTCACAGTACAGGGATAATAAACAGTGATGTCACAGTCCAGGAATAATAAACACAGTGATGCCACAGTACACGGATAATAAACACAGCGATGTCAACCGAACAGAGATGATAAACACAGTGATGTCACAGTACAGGGATAATAAACACAGTGACGTCACCGTACAGGGATAATAAACACAGTGATGTCACCGAACAGGGATAATAAACACAGCGATGTCACCGAACAGAGATAATAAACACAGTGATGTCACCATACAGGGATAATAAACACAGTGATGTCACAGTACAGAGATAATAAACACAGTTATGTCACAGTACAGGGATAATAAACAGTGATGTCACAGTCCAGGAATAATAAACACAGTGATGTCACAGTCCAGGGATAATAGACACAGTGATGTCACAGTCCAGGGATAATAGACACAGTGATGTCACAGTCCAGGGATAATAAACAGTGATGTCACAGCGGGGGGCAGCACCAGGGCGCGGGGCCCCCCCTGAAATCATTGGAGCCGGGGCCTGGAGCAGTAGCTCCAAATGCTCCAATGATAATCTGGCCCTGACTATAGGTTCCTGGATTGGGGCCTACCGGAGGATCCTCCGGTCCTCTGGTGGGCCAGTCCGACACTGTGCACACATACGGATATGTGAATGGGGCCTTATGCGAATGTGGGACATTATTACTGCTGGGGCCACTATGAAGGACATTATCACTGCTGGGGCCACTCTGAGGGACATTATTACTGCTGGGGCCACTATGAAGGACATTATTACGGCTGGGGGCCACTCTGAGGGACATTATTACTGCTGGGGGCCACTATAGGGGATATTATTATTGCTGGGGACCACTATGGGGTACATTAATATTGCTGGGGCACAGTATGGGGGACATTATTATTGCTGGGACCACTGTGGGGACATAATTACTGCTTGGGGCCACTCTGGGGGATATTATTAATGCTGGAGAGTGGGATTGAAATAAAAAAACAAACTAAGTAATTGGATGTATAATGGCTGTTAAAAGCGGGCAGATGGACAGAAAATAGGTGCATGAAAAACGGACAGTGTGTCTGTTTTTATGGCTATTTTTTTTTCATTGTGTGAAATAGAACACGGGGAAAAGGGGAATGTAGCTGCAGCCTTTGGCTGGAGGGTGGGACATCTGTCTCTGAGCTTATAGCACAGCTCTGATATCATGCCATGCACACCATGTTTACTTGACAGTCATGGAACAAATGAATACTTATGGAAATCAGAAGGACGGAAATAAACCTCACATATGCAGCATATACAATACACCCCTACAGCTGCCTTGAGAGCGAATGTAATTCTTATAAATTAGAGGAACTCTTGAATTAACAAACAATATGCATCAAATGTGACATAAAAATATAATTTCGTATTGTGAAATAACTAGAGATGAGCGAACATGCTCGTTCGAGCATTAGGGTATTCGCATATGCTCGCTACTCGGACGAGCATATCGCGATCCTCGAGGAAATGGCAACTTCCTCTTCCTGCATGTTAGCCACCTTTTTTAAGCCAATCAACATGCAGGAGAGTCTTTGGTACCTCCTAGCATCACGTGGGGCCCCTACAAGTCGATAGCAGGGATTGGCTGGCCAGATCAGATGACCTGGGAATATAAGAATCTGGTCCCGCGCTGCTCGCGTCATACGCCGTCTGCATGAGATTAGGGATAGAGCTGCTGTCTGTCAGGGAGAGTGTTAGGGCCTGAATTTAGTTGTTGGTTAGGCAGGAATCACCCACAAAGAACCCAACAGCCCTTCTAAGGGCTACAAGCACGTTTTTTTTTTTTTTTGTCTCCTCCTGGCTGCTGGCTGGGACTTGTAGTGCAGCGACCGCCATCTTGGCTGCACACTGTTAGGGCGTGAAATTAGAATCTGGTTAGGCAGGACTCATCCACAAAGAACCCAACGCTCCTTCTAAGGGCTACAACGACATTTTTTTTGTCCTCCTCTTGGCTGCTGGCTGGGACTTGTAGTGCAGCTACCGCCATCTTGGCTGCACACTGTGCACTAGTGGCAGAAAGAGGACAGCACATGGTCCACACAGACCCCAATGAAATTGCCCAAAGTCCTCTCAGTACTCATTTTTGCTGCTGCTGTACCTTGGCTTGCTGGGATCTGTAGTGCAGTCTAGGGAATACGTTTTGTCACTCAGTTATATAAACTAAAGTCCAGTGAACAATTGTGAGGTGTGCTGTACAGCAGCGTCAGTCTATAAAATACGTTTTTTTCACTCAATTATATAAACTACAGTCCAGTGAACAATTGTGAGGTGTGAGATACACTTGCCGCAGTCTAGAGAATAATTTTTTTCACTCAGTTATACAAAGTAACAGTCCAGTGAAACATTGTGAGGTGTGCAATACACTAGCTGCAGTCTAGAGAATGATTTTTTTCACTCAATTATATAAACTACAGTCCAGTGAACAATTGTGAGTGTGCGATACACTAGCCGCAGTCTAGAGAATAATTTTTTTCACTCAATTATATAAACTACAGTCCAGTGAACAATTGTGAGGTGTGGAGTACACTAGCCGCAGTCTAGAGAATAATTTTTTCACTCAATTATAAACTACAGTCCAGTGAACAATTGTGAGTGTGCGATACCCTAACCGCAGTCTAGAGAATAATTTTTTTCACTCAATTATATAAACTACAGTCCAGTGAACAATTGTGAGGTGTGCGATACACTAGCCGCAGTCTAGAGAATAATTTTTTTCACTCAATTATATAAACTACAGTCCAGTGAACAATTGTGAGGTGTGCGATACACTAGCCGCAGTCTAGAGAATAATTTGTTTCACTCAATTATATAACTACAGTCCAGTGAACAACTGTGAGGTGTGCGATACACTAGCCACAGTCTAGA
>ONZH01006628.1:0-29296 GCA_900303285.1 Rhinella marina | reverse complement strand
CCACACAATTTTAAGACGTCTCACCTCTTGGGCCTCCACAAAATTTTCCATGAGCCTCTGGCCAGCCCACGGCCTCTTCCTGCCTTTTGCGGTCCTACGCATCCCTCAACATCCCCACTGCTTTACCTGCTAGACATGACACTGGGCCAGGTCGGGTCACTGACATCTCTAGCGCCAACAATTTGGGCATTTTAAGGCTTCTGCATGTGTTTGAGTTGTTTTTACATTTTAAAGAAGACATGTCTGACCACATCTCACACACACACACAATGACAATTAGGGGTGGGGTCTATTTGCTTTCCCCCTTGCCTATGCCATCTGTGGTTGTCATAGGCAACGTGATTTTAAGGGGTGCAGAATTTCATCTTCTTTTTTGTCTAGTTTGGCTTGGGGTCCATGGCAATGTAGAGGAAAGAAGGTTTCCTTGTATGGTCTCACTTTACAGAGAGGTTATATTGTCTTTGGAGTGTATTGTTGAGAGGCTGTGATAGTGGCGTAATAGTGCGACTTGGGCGCGTTATATGCACCCAGACATGCTTCCCCTGCTGTCCCAGTTGCATTCCAGCAGTGTTGGCATCCTTTTCTGAGGTTTCAGGGTGGACTTGGTGACCTCCAAGTGGTCGAATTGAGATTTCCAAGTGGCGAGCATTTTTTTCCCATAGACTTTAATGGGATTCGATATTCGGTCGAATAGTCGAATTTCGCGGTCTATTCGAATCGAATTTCGAACTTTCGAATATTTCACTACTCGCTCATCTCTACATATAACATCATTGTAATACTGTAGGGAGCTGGAGCTCCGTTCAGTATTAAAATGTATTGGCTCCAATGAGCCAAAGTTATTACTTTGTGAAGTCTCCAAAAACAGAGCCCGGAAACTATAGGCTGGTAAGTTTAACATCTGTTGTGGGTAAACTGTTTGAAGGTTTTCTAAGAGATGCTATCAGCATGGCTTCATGAGGGAATCGGTCATGTCAAACCAATTTAATCAGTTTCTATGAGGAGGTAAGTTCTAGACTTGACCGTGGCGAATCAATGGATGTCGTATATCTGGACTTTTCCAAAGCATTTGACACGATACCACATAAAAGTTTAGCATATAAAATGAGAATGCTTGGCTTGGGAGAAAATGTCTGTATATGGGTAAGTAACTGGCTCAGTGATAGAAAACAGAGGGTGGTTATTAATAGAGATGAGCGAGTAGTGAAATATACGAAAGTTCGAAATTCGATTCGAATAGACCGCGAAATTCGACTATTCGACCGAATATCGAATCCCATTAAAGTCTATGGGAAAAAAATGCTCGCCACTTGGAAATCTCAATTCGACCACTTGGAGGTCACCAAGTCCACCCTGAAACCTCAGAAAAGGATGCCAACACTGCTGGAATGCAACTGGGACAGCAGGGGAAGCATGTCTGGGTGCATATAATGCGCCCAAGTCGCACTATTACGCCACTATCACAGCCTCTCAACAATACACTCCAAAGACAATGTAACCTCTCTGTAAAGTGAGACCATACAAGGAAACCTTCTTTCCTCTACATTGCCATGGACCCCAAGCCAAACTAGACAAAAAAGAAGATAAAATTCTGCACCCCTTAAAATCACGTTGCCTATGACAACCACAGATGGCATAGGCAAAGGGGGAAAGCAAATAGACCCCACCCCCTAATTGTCATTGTGTGTGTGTGTGAGATGTGGTCAGACATGTCTTCTTTAAAATGTAAAAACAACTCAAACACATGCAGAAGCCTTAAAATGCCCAAATTGTTGGCGCTAGAGATGTCAGTGACCCGACCTGGCCCAGTGTCATGTCTAGCAGGTAAAGCAGTGGGGATGTTGAGGGATGTGTAGGACCGCAAAAGGCAGGAAGAGGCCGTGGGCTGGCCAGAGGCTCATGGAAAATTTGTGGGCCCAAGAGGTGAGACCTGTTAAAAATTTTGTGGAGGCCCAAGAGGTGAGACCTTGATAAAATTTTGTGGAGGCCCAAGAGGTGAGACCTTTTAAAAATTTTGTGGAGGCCCAAGAGGTGAGACCTTGATAAAATTATGTGGAGGCCCAAGAGGTGAGACCTGTTAAAAATTTTGTGGAGGCCCAAGAGGTGAGACCTTGATAAAATTTTGTGGAGGCCCAAGAGGTGAGACCTTGATAAAATTTTGTGGAGGCCCAAGAGGTGAGACCTTGATAAAATTTTGTTGAGGCCCAAGAGGTGAGACCTTGATAAAATTTTGTGGAGGCCCAAGAGGTGAGACCTGTTAAAAATTTTGTGGAGGCCCAAGAGGTGAGACCTTGATAAAATTTTGTGGAGGCCCAAGAGGTGAGACCTTTTAAAAATTTTGTGGAGGCCCAAGAGGTGAGACCTTGATAAAATTTTGTGGAGGCCCAAGAGGTGAGACCTGTTAAAAATTTTGTGGAGGCCCAAGAGGTGAGACCTTGATAAAATTTTGTGGAGGCCCAAGAGGTGAGACCTTGATAAAATTTTGTGGAGGCCCAAGAGGTGAGACCTGTTAAAAATTTTGTGGAGGCCCAAGAGGTGAGACCTTGATAAAATTTTGTGGAGGCCCAAGAGGTGAGACCTTTTAAAAATTTTGTGGAGGCCCAAGAGGTGAGACCTTGATAAAATTTTGTGGAGGCCCAAGAGGTGAGACCTGTTAAAAATTTTGTGGAGGCCCAAGAGGTGAGACCTTGATAAAATTTTGTGGAGGCCCAAGAGGTGAGACCTTGATAAAATTTTGTGGAGGCCCAAGAGGTGAGACCTTGATAAAATTTTGTTGAGGCCCAAGAGGTGAGACCTTGATAAAATTATGTGGAGGCCCAAGAGGTGAGACCTGTTAAAAATTTTGTGGAGGCCCAAGAGGTGAGACCTGTTAAAAATTTTGTGGAGGCCCAAGAGGTGAGACCTTGATAAAATTTTGTGGAGGCCCAAGAGGTGAGACCTTGATAAAATTTTGTGGAGGCCCAAGAGGTGAGACCTCTTAAAAATTTTGTGGAGGCCCAAGAGGTGAGACCTTGATAAAATTTTGTGGAGGCCCAAGAGGTGAGACCTCTTAAACATTTTGTGGAGGCCCAAGAGGTGAGACCTCTTAAAAATTTTGTGGAGGCCCAAGAGGTGAGACCTTGATAAAATTTTGTGGAGGCCCAAGAGGTGAGACCTCTTAAACATTTTGTGGAGGCCCAAGAGGTGAGACCTTGATAAAATTTTGTGGAGGCCCAAGAGGTGAGACCTTGATAAAATTTTGTGGAGGCCCAAGAGGTGAGACCTTGATAAAATTTTGTGGAGGCCCAAGAGATAAGACCTTGATAAAATTATGTGGAGGCCCAAGAGGTGAGACCTGTTAAAAATTTTGTGGAGGCCCAAGAGATGAGACCTGTTAAAAATTTGTGGAGGCCCAAGAGGTGAGACCTTGATAAAATTTTGTGGAGGCCCAAGAGGTGAGACCTTGATAAAATTTTGTGGAGGCCCAAGAGGTGAGACCTCTTAGGACAGTTGTTGGGACGAGGAGTGTGAAGGTGCAGGCGAAGAGGCGGGGGAAGGGGAGGCTGAAGGAGAAGGCCCCAAAGTAGCCGAGGCAGAGGCAGATGTGGAGGTGTCCTGGCTGGAGGTCTGGACCGCAGTGGCAGCACACAACAAAGGGGAAGAGGCAGTGGCAGCAGGACCGGGCGCAGGTTGTATTGCGTTTGCTCTCTCCCACTCAGCCCAGTGCTTGACTTCCAAGTGACGCCGCATGCCTGAGGTGGTCAGATTGCTCTTCTCAGAGCCCCTACTCAGTTTTGAGTGGCAGAGTGTGCAAACCGCGCTCAGTTTGTCATCCGCACAAACATTAAAAAATCTCCACACCACAGAAGTACGAGGCCTCGATGGGGGAGCTTCGCGCGACTGCCCGCTGCCGGGAACAGCTTCGGCCCTGCTGGCTGTGGCCTCACTTCTCTGTCTGGACTGTCCTCTGCCTATGGACATCCCTCTGCCTGTGGACAACCCTCTGCCTCTGGACATCCCTCTTCCTCTGGACATCCCTCTGCCTCTTGCTGCCTTTTTCGGTGCTGCGCAGACCACCACCTCTCCACTGCTTTCCTCGCTGGACATCACCCCTGGCCAAGTGGGGTCGGTCATTTCGTCATCCACCACCTCCTCTTCCACTTCCTCACTCTGCTCCTCCTCCTGCCCACTGGACATTCCAACAGCCTCCCTTGATGGCAACTGCGTCTCATCATCATCATCGCTCATGATAACAGATGCTGGCTCAGGGTCCACATCAGCAGGAGATGGCGAATACTAGGGATGAGCGAACTTTTGAAAAGTTCGGTTCGGTTCGCTTCGGCGAACTTTCTTGAAGTTCGGATTCGTACGAACCGAACCTAAAACGAACTTTATACGAACGAATATACGCATATTTGAGAATCTACAATAATACGTACGCTAATGCGAACATTCCCGCACAAATAACGAACATACAGTCTAGCGTTGTCAAAGGTACGCTACTTAACTGAATATGTACGCATTTGATATGCCGTTTTTATTTTAACCAGATTCGTCTTAAAAGTTCTTAAACGAATCTGGTTCGTTACGGTTCTGTTCGCTCGTCCGAACGAACGTTCGGACGAACGAAAATAATAAGTTATTATTTTCGTTCGTCCGAACGTTCGTTCGGACGAGCGAACAGAACCGTAACGAACCAGATTATTACCCATCTCGGCCATTCTCCTCCCAAAAGGGTGGTTTGACACGAGGGTCACACCAGGATACAAGGGATTGTAGGAGTAATAAATAATCCCTTGTATCCTGGTCTATTCTGTGGAAAAAGTAAACTTTATTTACGAACCTGATTCATACGAACTTGACGAAAGTTCGGTTCGGGGACGAACCGAACGTTCGGTAAAGTTCGTAACGAATCTGGTTCGTTACGGTTCGGTTCGCTCATCCCTAGCGAATACTCAAGTGGTTGGGCATCACTACAAACAAATTCCTCTGCTAGCTCCTGGGATTCTTCCGGCACATCTGAAAAAGGACCCGAAAAGAGCTCCTGGGAGGGGTCAATGGTGGGATGACTCTGTTGGCCAGGTGTGGAGGAAGGAGGGTCAGAGTGAGACTGTGTGGATGACTGGCTGGTGGACAACTGTGTGGAAGCGCTATCGGCTATCCATTGCACCACCTGTTCAACCTGCTCAGGCCTCAACAGCGGTGTAACCCGCCCCCTGCTTAACTGTCCCATAAAGGCAGGGATTCTGGATGAGCGGGATCCTGGCTGACCCTCACCAGCACGCATTGTATCCCCACTGGCTTCAACAAGGCCCCCAACAGCATTTCCGCGCCTTCGTCCTCGTCCACGTCCTATTCCGCTAGCCCCCCTCCGCATTTTATTTTTTTTGGGTTACAATATTTTGCCTTCACAGCCGTGAAAGTATTTTGCAAGAGAACGCACAGTACAGTTGCCAATTATAAGGCCTATATATTTTATAGTTCAAGGTACAAAGCCGTGTACTAACTGTTCAGACGGTGGGTATTAACACCAGGTATTTCAATTAGTTTGCAAGAGAACGCACAGTACAGTTGCCAATTATAAGGCCTATATATTTTAAAGTTCAAGGTACACAGCCGTGTACTAACTGTTCAGACGGTGGGTATTAACACCAGGTATTTCAATTAGTTTGCAAGAGAACGCACAGTACAGTTGCCAATTATAAGGCCTATATATTTTATAGTTCAAGGTACACAGACGTGTACTAACTGTTCAGACGGTGGGTATTAACACCAGGTATTTCAATTATTTTGCAAGAGAACGCACAGTACAGTTGCCAATTATAAGGCCTATATATTTTATAAGACTTACTGCCAAAAATAACGATTTAAAAGAAAATAACAAATAATTTTATTACTAATCTCATTAAAAAACCCTATATCTATCTCATTTATGTAGTGTATTCAGGTGAATGAGAATGAGATAAGGCAGTATAAATGGGCATAGGAGTGGAGTCTGTTTACTCCCTTCCAAGACTAGATAAGGGAATTATCACGGTATATGGATATGTACCCTGATATACAGTATATCCATTATCACTGCCCATGAAAAGTAATGGTGGTAATACTAATGACCACCCCCAAAAATATTACTGAACTGTATATAGTTAAACCCCTGTGGTTTTATTCATGTTATCAGACCACCAAGAGATAAACAGCTCAGTAATAGATTGGCATACCCTCAAGTAATGCTCATGTCCTGTAACTGACACACAAACGCCAACCGAGGGAGAAGCCTTCCTGCCACAGAATAAATATGTATCAACGCTCCCCATACAATGCTCAACGCGTTTCTGATCTATATATGGCACAGATCTCATCAGGAGCCTATAACGGGGTCGCACGGAGCACTTATAACCAAAACTGTGATAGAAGCGGGCAGGCGGATAGACGCCACACGTGGTGTGTGCAGCGTGTCCGGCACTAGTATGGCCACGGCCATACTAGTGCCGGACACGCTGCACACACCACGTGTGGCGTCTATCCGCCTGCCCGCTTCTATCACAGTTTTGGTTATAAGTGCTCCGTGCGACCCCGTTATAGGCTCCTGATGAGATCTGTGCCATATATAGATCAGAAACGCGTTGAGCATTGTATGGGGAGCGTTGATACATATTTATTCTGTGGCAGGAAGGCTTCTCCCTCGGTTGGCGTTTGTGTGTCAGTTACAGGACATGAGCATTACTTGAGGGTATGCCAATCTATTACTGAGCTGTTTATCTCTTGGTGGTCTGATAACATGAATAAAACCACAGGGGTTTAACTATATACAGTTCAGTAATATTTTTGGGGGTGGTCATTAGTATTACCACCATTACTTTTCATGGGCAGTGATAATGGATATACTGTATATCAGGGTACATATCCATATACCGTGATAATTCCCTTATCTAGTCTTGGAAGGGAGTAAACAGACTCCACTCCTATGCCCATTTATACTGCCTTATCTCATTCTCATTCACCTGAATACACTACATAAATGAGATAGATATAGGGTTTTTTAATGAGATTAGTAATAAAATTATTTGTTATTTTCTTTTAAATCGTTATTTTTGGCAGTAAGTCTTGTTTTGAATCAGTACGATAAATACTTTATATTAGGATTATTTATTATTCTATATATTTTATAGTTCAAGGTACACAGCCGTGTACTAACTGTTCAGACGGTGGGTATTAACACCAGGTATTTAAATTATTTTGCAAGAGAACGCACAGTACAGTTGCCAATTATAAGGCCTATATATTTTATAGTTCAAGGTACACAGCCGTGTACTAACTGTTCAGACGGTGGGTATTAACACCAGGTATTTAAATTAGTTTGCAAGAGAAAGCACAGTACAGTTGCCAATTATAAGGCCTATATATTTTATAGTTCAAGGTACACAGCCGTGTACTAACTGTTCAGACGGTGGGTATTAACACCAGGTATTTAAATTAGTTTGCAAGAGAACGCACAGTACAGTTGCCAATTATAAGGCTTATATATTTTAAAGTTCAAGGTACACAGCCGTGTACTAACTGTTCAGACGGTGGGTATTAACACCAGGTATTTAAATTAGTTTGCAAGAGAAAGCACAGTACAGTTGCCAA
Organism: Rhinella marina; assembly: GCA_900303285.1. Classification (NCBI taxonomy): domain Eukaryota; kingdom Metazoa; phylum Chordata; class Amphibia; order Anura; family Bufonidae; genus Rhinella; species Rhinella marina. Next base: position 21,688 of record ONZH01006628.1, on the reverse strand, counting down.
TTATAAGGCCTATATATTTTAAAGTTCAAGGTACAAAGCCGTGTACTAACTGTTCAGACGGTGGGTATTAACACCAGGTATTTCAATTATTTTGCAAGAGAACGCACAGTACAGTTGCCAATTATAAGGCCTATATATTTTATAGTTCAAGGTACACAGCCGTGTACTAACTGTTCAGACGGTGGGTATTAACACCAGGTATTTAAATTAGTTTGCAAGAGAAAGCACAGTACAGTTGCCAATTATAAGGCCTATATATTTTAAAGTTCAAGGTACACAGCCGTGTACTAACTGTTCAGACGGTGGGTATTAACACCAGGTATTTCAATTATTTTGCAAGAGAACGCACAGTACAGTTGCCAATTATAAGGCCTATATATTTTATAGTTCAAGGTACACAGCCGTGTACTAACTGTTCAGACGGTGGGTATTAACACCAGGTATTTCAATTAGTTTGCAAGAGAACGCACAGTACAGTTGCCAATTATAAGGCCTTTATATTTTATAGTTCAAGGTACACAGCAGTAGTGCCAAATATAGTTTGGTATGTAGCAGAGCACCTAATACACCACTAATGCCTCTCTCTGTCCCTACTCCAGCAGCTATCCCTGAATACAGCAGCCGTTCTCTGTAAAGTCTATATTGTAGTAAAGCACTGTACTGCATTATAGTAGCCCTGATAAGGGCTTTTAATCACGCTCCTGCCTGTCCAACAGCTAAAACCTGTCTCTCCCTTCTCCAGCCTCTGTCCCTGACTAAGTTCACGCAGCATATGCGTACGAGCAGGAAGAGCTGAGTTTTTAATATTCGAGGTCACATGGTTTTTCCAGCCAATCCATGTAGACGCCGTTTTCGCGCTGCCAGCGTGCTCAGCGTGCCTGTCATACCCCCCCTGCATGGTGATTGGTGGAAAAAGAGCGCCAGGGAAGGTGGGAGGGGAAACGAATTCTAAGTGCGCCATCGCCGTTATACTCGAATGAAATCGAGTACGCCGAATAGCGTAGTATTCGATCGAATACCAGCTCGATCGAACACTACTCGCTCATCTCTAGTTATTAACGGCACATTCTCAGATTGGGTCACTGTCACTAGTGGGGTACCACAGGGGTCAATATTGGGCCATAAAAATATCAATTTTTGCAGATGACACTAAACTGTGTAAAGTAATTAACACAGAAGAGGACAGTACACTGCTACAGATGGATCTGGATAGATTGGAGGCTTGGGCATATAAGTGGCAGATGAGGTTTAACACTGACAAATGTAAGGTTATGCACATTGGAAGGAATAATGCAAATCACCATTACATACTAAATGGTAAAACACTGGGTAACACTGACATGGAAAAGGACCTAGGAATTTTAGTAAACAGCAAACTAAGCTACAGAAACCAGTGCCAGACAGCTGCTGCCAAGGCCAATAAGATAATGGGTTGCATCAAAATGCCCGTGATGTGAACATAGTCCTGCCACTTTACAAATCACTAGTCAGACCACACATGGAGTACTGTGTACAGTTCTGGGCTCCTGTGAACAAAACAGACATAGCAGAGCTGGAGAGGGTTCAGAGGAGGGCAACTAAAGTAATAACTGGAATGGGTGGACTACAGTACCCAGAAAGATTATCAAAATTGGGTTATTCACTTTAGAAAATAGACGACTGAGGGGAGATCTAATAACTATGTATAAATTTATCAGGGGTCAGTACAGAGATCTCTCCCATCATCTATTTATCCCCAGGACTGTGACTGTCACGAGGGGACATCCTCTGCGCCTGGAGGAAAGAAGGTTTGTACACAAACATAGAAGAGGATTCTTTACGGTAAGAGCAGTGAGACTATGGAACTCTCTGCTTGAGGAGGTGGTGATGGTAAGTTCACTAAAAGAGTTCAAGAAGGGCCTGGATGTATTTCTGGAGTGTAATAATATTTCAGGTTATAGTTACTAGAGATGGGTCGTTGATCCAGGGAGTAATTCTGATTGCCTGATTGGAGTCGGGAAGGAATTTTTCCCCTAAAGTGGGGAAAATTGGATTCTACCTCACAGGGGTTTTTTGCCTTCCTCTGGATCAACTTGTAGGATAACAGGCCGAACTGGATGGACAGATGTCTTTTTTTCGGCCTTATAAACTATGTTACTATGTTATTATGTTACTTTGTGTAATAACTTTGTGAATTGATTTCTACTGTAAAAAACCTTGGTACTGAACTCGGGTTTCAAGTGAAGTGAACATTTCTGGCGCACCTGAAATCATAATTTCTGGGCAGCAGATTGTGCTGTGTAAACAGGATCTGCTGCCCAGAAACAATGAAGAGCAATCCCTCATCCCATACAGTGGAAGTGATTGCTGCATGTAAATACTTCTACTTCTAAATACTTGTATTACTTCACTGACAAGCAGACAGTTACTGGGAAAGAACAGTCCCTTATAGATAGTTACCTGCTTGTTCAGCATCTGTTAATGTGCATTTAGTCAAGCAACTTACATGGGTATTGTCTACAGTGAAGTAATCTATGATTTGGCAGTAGGAAGGGTTAAAGAGGATATTTCATCAGTTATACAAGTGAAATCTGTGTATGTTTCTTAATTGCTACCTGTTTCTTCATGCAGCCCCTTCTCTTTCTTAGGATATTCCCCCTTTACTTCTGATTGCTTATACATTCACTTTGACTGGCCAATGGAGTGGCAACCACAGCAATTCTCCCAAGGTAGAGTGTACATGTTCTTTCTCATGCTGTCCAATCATTGCAGGCAGAGTCAGACCAGCCTGGCTAGGCATGCTCTTGCATAATGTATCATATCTTGAGAGACCACACATTGACAACTTCATTCTGGTCATCACCTCCAGAGACTATGGAAGGAAGCATCACCAAGGAGAAGAAAAGAAAAAGATAGAAAAGAGCCAAAGGGGACATGGATGAGTGAGGAGGCAGACAAGAAGATGCAGCACAACATCCAAGTAACTTTTCACGAAATTGCGTTCATCCAGGCCAGTCTGACACTGTCTGCAATGATTTAACAGCATCAAAGCAAACACCATGTGCGATGTGCTGGCCTGTAGGGGGAGAAGAGGCATAATGGTGTAAAGCATGGGAGTGGTGACAGTGGTGATAAAAGTGACTGTAGTCTTCAAGGCGACTTATCCTACTCCAAGTCTCCCAGGGGCTGTGGCTGCATTGGTTGGAAGGGCACATCCTTGTCTCCCTTGGGGGCATACCCTGGGGCCTAGGATTCTTCTGCCTGATGGTGGCCAGGGTGCGCTTGGTGGTGAATAGATACCGGATGCAAGGCAGAAAGTCAGCATATGGGCAGGTGGAGGATCAAGGCAATGACTAGCCTGGCTGGCTTACAGCATACACAAGGCAGATGTTTTTTTTCAATAGGCTTTGTATAAGGATAGGCAATATGCCCCCCCCCCAAGTGTCCCTCTAGGTATACCACGCAATCTATCCAGTTAACCAAAGGTGTGCAAGTCCTTGCTCTATTTATGCAGTTCCCAATTGTAGGGTGCAGTCTGGGATCGGATGGCCAGTCCATCTCAGTAGTGTGGAGGGTCTGAAGAAATATAACCCAAACCATGTCCAATAAATGTTACAGACATGCATAAGGACAATGGTTATGGAACCACTGTGCTAAGTAATAGGTTTGACGCTGGTACAAAACCTAAGTGCTTTATTATTCTCGCACCTCCCTGGTATTCACCCATTATCCTCTGTACAGGGATGTGGACTTCACTGTGGGTTAGCAACCAGACTGCTACCTCCTGGGATGGTCCTGGTGTATTTGGCAGCTGACTTACCGAGGTCAGAGACACTGGTGACAACACTAGAGACACAGGCATGACACAAAACTCATAGCACTGGCAGACTAACAGATCAGGAACCCACGCAGATGGACACCAGAACCCGTTCACGCTCGGTAGGTGCTGCGGGAACCTGATCACACCCCTGACCTGCAAGAACTGATTCTCACTTGGTAAGAGCTGCAGGAACCCATTCCAACTCTGTAAGAACTGCAGGAATCTTTTCACACTTGGTGAGAGCTGCACCTGTTCACATTCGGTAAATGCTGCAGGAACCTGTTCCCACTCTGTAGGTGCTGCAGGAATTTGATCATACTCAATAAGAGCTGCACACTGGCAAACAAACACAGAATGCACAAGAGTCAGATAGACTTCGGGAATTGGACACACGGACTTCAGGAGCAGACTTCTAAAACCAAGACATACCGTACACTGTGGATACTGGACGACAGTGGTCAAGATATCTTGGCAGAAGAAGGTACAAGACTCTCACACTGTCCTTACAGGACACAGTAGAAATACAGTGGTACAGAATTAGAGACTGAAGCTGACACACACAGGCAGACAGATAAGTTCCATACCAACTGTTGCAGAGCACATGCAATTCATGACAAGGTCAAGCAAACAGAGTAAATAGAAAGAAAGACAGGCACAACCAGGGCAGATCAAGAGATATCCCCTAAACTGGAACGGTACACAGGACTATATAGCAGACTTAAACTGATTATTTAAACAGATGCAGTGAAACACACAGTAAGTTAATGATTAACCCTCACAATACAGAACTGAGAAGGGATACATACACATAGACACAATTCTCACTACAAGTAACCAGGACAAGGCTACACAGTGCATGAACCGCCATTGAACACGAAGGCACAAATCTAAACCCACAAGCAACCGACGCTGGAGCAATGGTACAACTGAAAGAACTTTATACAGTCTACAGCTGTATGCGTGTGTTACCTTTACTGTCGTTAATGTCCACACACTGTCCCTTTAATGGTCCTCAACCATCTGTAGCAGTCTATTCTGCTCTCTCTTAGAGGTTAGCTCTTGCCACAGTTGCTTTTCTGGCTATTACACAGGGATGGTGTTTCTTTGCATAATTCTGACACAGGCTTCTGGCTTGGCCTACTTTTCAGCAGCACACACTAAACACATGCTCTCACTCGGCCTGCTTCACTAGCAGGGGAAAATGGGGCCAGCCCACCACCAGGTAAATGTTATTAAAGCTGCCCTTTAACTATTTCCCTCCCATAAATAGCCTTTCCGGACTACATTGGTCATAAGACTTGTCATTAACCATTTGTAGTGAACCCCAGTGTTAAACTTTTTAGCAATAAACCATTTAATAATTTAGCAATAAACCAATATATTAACCCTTTAGCAGTGAACCATAACATTAACCCTTTATCAGAGAACATTTTCATTTCCAATTTTTAAAGTAGGCAATATATCTAAATATACAGTATTACTGGACAATAAAGCAGGCAATGATGTACAAATGATATCCATTAGCACTTTAAGGTATTGATCTATTCAATGTAGGTAATAATGAAAGGTATGAATTAAAAAATTCCTATTTTTTTCCTCGGCCAACAACTAATCTTCTGATCTATGCATGCATTGTACTGTAATTAACATGGTTGACCTAAGGTAGAAGCAAAATTAATAGATGCTGTCAATTATTTGTACAAGATGCTGCAATAAAGGCTATAAATGGAATGAGGAATGAGCACATGCTGCATTCATCTATAATACATTATACTAAAACCTCAGCAAGTTGAGGGGGGTGAGGGGCACCCAGACAGATTTACTATAATTTAAGCCTAAAATTGGTGTAAATTATAGAGCAATTTCATAACTGAAATAGATCTGTTTTTCTGATGCATGGACTGCCAGAAGATGTGCCAAACTGATTAAGAGGCATGCACCTCTTAATAAATTTGCACATCTTGCTCGAGTGTACTTTTTACTAAGAGCCAGTCTTAAAGGGTTTGCCTCATCTAAAAAGTTTATGGCATATTGCTAGGATATGCCACCAATATCTGATACGTGCAGGTCTTACCTCTGGAACCCACTTATATTTATAGAACAGGCATATGAAGGAGAGCACAGCACTCAAGTGTGGCCACCCACCATTCAACACTGTGAGAGTTACCAACATAGCCAAGTGGACTATTTTCTGGCAGTCTCATGGAAAGGTGGTTGTACATGCACGGTGCACTCTCCGTTCACCACAATGGGACTTTTGATAACAGTCAAGCGCACTTACTCAGCTATTTTTGGAACTCCCATGGCAGTAAATGGAGAGTATGTTTTGTGGGGCTAGTTCTGGGTATAGGAGCAGGTTCCAGAGGCTGGTCTGTATCTATCTGACATTGGTGGGATATCATAAGGATATGGCACTAATCTCTGAGATGAGTGTTAACATTTAACTCATCATACATAGTATTGATTTCTTAGAGTCATCAAATCTCTCCTTCTAATGCTGTTTCAGTGCTCTCTCTCTCTCTCTCTCTCTCTCTATATATATATATATATATATATATATATATATATATATACATATTTATATATATCTACTGTATATATACACAGTGCCTTGCAAAAGTATTTGGCCCCCTGGAACTTTTCAACCTTTTGCCATATTTCAGGCTTTAAACAAAAAGATATAACATTTTACATTTTTGGTGAAGAATCAACAACAAGTGGGTCACAATTGTGAAGTGGAACGAAATTTATTGGATCATTTAAACTTTTTTGTAATAATTAGAGATGAGCGAGTAGTGTTCGATCGAGCCGGTATTCGATCGAATACTACGATATTCGGCATACTCGATTTCAATCGAGTATAACGGCGATGGCGCACTTAGAATTCGTTTCCCCTCCCACCTTCCCTGGCGCTCTTTTTCCACCAATCAACATGCAGGGGGGGGAATGACAGGCACGCTGAGCACGCTGGCAGCGCGAAAACAGCGTCTACATGGATTGGCTGGAAAAACCATGTGACCTCGAATATTAAAAACTCAGCTCTTCCTGCTCGTACGCATATGCTGCGTGAACTTAGTCAGGGACAGAGGCTGGAGAAGGGACAGATAGGTTTTAGCTGTTGGACAGGCAGGAGCGTGATTAAAAGCCCTTATCAGGGCTACTACAGTGGACTTCAGTGATAGCTTTACTACAATATAGACTTTACAGAGAACGGCTGCTGTATTCAGGGATAGCTGCTGGAGTAGGGACAGAGAGAGGCATTAGTGGTGTATTAGGTGCTCTGCTACATACCAAACTATATTTGGCACTACTGTTCAGCGTTCTTTTAGGCTGAACAACCCTGTTATATAACTAGTGTGTATATGCACCATCTGATCTGGCAGTATACGGCTGTGAATTTTATTTTATTTTTTTAAATACAGTTTATTTGGCTCTAGTGTTCTGGGTTCTGTGTGCCTGCAATACCCTTTTTGTATACCAGGTGTAAATACCCACCGTCTGTTCAGTTACTACACGGCTGTGTACTTTGAAATATACAATATCTAGGCCATTTAATAGGCCACTGTACTGTGCGTTCTCTTGTTAAATTATCTCACATACCTGGTGTAAATACCCACCGTCTGTTCAGTTACTACACGGCTGTGTACTTTGAAATATACAATATCTAGGCCATTTAATAGGCCACTGTACTGTGCGTTTTCTTGTTAAATTATCTCACATACCTGGTGTAAATACCCACCGTCTGTTCAGTTACTACACGGCTGTGTACTTTGAAATATACAATATCTAGGCATTTTAATAGGCCACTGTACTGTGCGTTCTCTTGTTAAATTATCTCACATACCTGGTGTAAATACCCACCGTCTGTTCAGTTACTACACGGCTGTGTACTTTGAAATATACAATATCTAGGCCATTTAATAGGCCACTGTACTGTGCGTTCTCTTGTTAAATTATCTCACATACCTGGTGTAAATACCCACCATCTGTTCAGTTACTACACGGCTGTGTACTTTGAAATATACAATATCTAGGCATTTTAATAGGCCACTGTACTGTGCGTTCTCTTGTTAAATTATCTCACATACCTGGTGTAAATACCCACCGTCTGTTCAGTTACTACACGGCTGTGTACTTTGAAATATACAATATCTAGGCCATTTAATAGGCCACTGTACTGTGCGTTTTCTTGTTAAATTATCTCACATACCTGGTGTAAATACCCACCGTCTGTTCAGTTACTACACGGCTGTGTACTTTGAAATATACAATATCTAGGCCATTTAATAGGCCACTGTACTGTGCGTTCTCTTGTTAAATTATCTCACATACCTGGTGTAAATACCCACCGTCTGTTCAGTTACTACACGGCTGTGTACTTTGAAATATACAATATCTAGGCCATTTAATAGGCCACTGTACTGTGCGTTCTCTTGTTAAATTATCTCACATACCTGGTGTAAATACCCACCGTCTGTTCAGTTACTACACGGCTGTGTACTTTGAAATATACAATATCTAGGCCATTTAATAGGCCACTGTACTGTGCGTTCTCTTGTTAAATTATCTCACATACCTGGTGTAAATACCCACCGTCTGTTCAGTTACTACACGGCTGTGTACTTTGAAATATACAATATCTAGGCCATTTAATAGGCCACTGTACTGTGCGTTCTCTTGTTAAATTATCTCACATACCTGGTGTAAATACCCACCGTCTGTTCAGTTACTACACGGCTGTGTACTTTGAAATATACAATATCTAGGCCATTTAATAGGCCACTGTACTGTGCGTTCTCTTGTTAAATTATCTCACATACCTGGTGTAAATACCCACCGTCTGTTCAGTTACTACACGGCTGTGTACTTTGAAATATACAATATCTAGGCCATTTAATAGGCCACTGTACTGTGCGTTCTCTTGTTAAATTATCTCACATACCTGGTGTAAATACCCACCGTCTGTTCAGTTACTACACGGCTGTGTACTTTGAAATATACAATATCTAGGCCATTTAATAGGCCACTGTACTGTGCGTTCTCTTGTTAAATTATCTCACATACCTGGTGTAAATACCCACCGTCTGTTCAGTTACTACACGGCTGTGTACTTTGAAATATACAATATCTAGGCCATTTAATAGGCCACTGTACTGTGCGTTCTCTTGTTAAATTATCTCACATACCTGGTGTAAATACCCACCGTCTGTTCAGTTACTACACGGCTGTGTACTTTGAAATATACAATATCTAGGCCATTTAATAGGCCACTGTACTGTGCGTTCTCTTGTTAAATTATCTCACATACCTGGTGTAAATACCCACTGTCTGTTCAGTTACTACACGGCTGTGTACTTTGAAATATACAATATCTAGGCCATTTAATAGGCCACTGTACTGTGCGTTCTCTTGTTAAATTATCTCACATACCTGGTGTAAATACCCACCGTCTGTTCAGTTACTACACGGCTGTGTACTTTGAAATATACAATATCTAGGCCATTTAATAGGCCACTGTACTGTGCGTTCTCTTGCTAAATTATCTCACATACCTGGTGTAAATACCCACCGTCTGTTCAGTTACTACACGGCTGTGTACTTTGAAATATACAATATCTAGGCCATTTAATAGGCCACTGTACTGTGCGTTCTCTTGTTAAATTATCTCACATACCTGGTGTAAATACCCACCGTCTGTTCAGTTACTACACGGCTGTGTACTTTGAAATATACAATATCTAGGCATTTTAATAGGCCACTGTACTGTGCGTTCTCTTGTTAAATTATCTCACATACCTGGTGTAAATACCCACCGTCTGTTCTGTTACTACACGGCTGTGTACTTTGAAATATACAATATCTAGGCCTTTTAATAGGCCACTGTACTGTGCGTTCTCTTGTTAAATTATTTCACATACCTAATTATATACCCAAATATTGTATTTGCAACAAAAAAAAATAAAATGCGGAGGGGGGCTAGCGGAATAGGACGTGGACGTGGACGAGGACGGGGGCGCGGAAATGCTGTTGGGGGCCTTGTTGAAGCCAGTGGGGATACAATGTGTGCTGGTGAGGATCAGCCAGGATCCCGCTCATCCAGAATCCCTGCCTTTATGGGACAGTTAAGCAGGGGGCGGGTTACACCGCTGTTGAGGCCTGAGCAGGTTGAACAGGTGGTGCAATGGATAGCCGATAGCGCTTCCACACAGTTGTCCACCAGCCAGTCATCCACACAGTCTCACTCTGACCCTCCTTCCTCCACACCTGGCCAACAGAGTCATCCCACCCTTGACCCCTCCCAGGAGCTCTTTTCGGGTCCTTTTTCAGATGTGCCGGAAGAATCCCAGGAGCTAGCAGAGGAATTTGTTTGTAGTGATGCCCAAACACTGGAGTTTTCGCCATCTCCTGCTGATGTGGACCCTGAGCCAGCATCTGTTATCATGAGCGATGATGATGATGAGACGCAGTTGCCATCAAGGGAGGCTGTTGGAATGTCCAGTGGGCAGGAGGAGGAGCAGAGTGAGGAAGAGGAGGTGGTGGATGACGAAATGACCGACCCCACTTGGCCAGGGGTGATGTCCAGCGAGGAAAGCAGTGGAGAGGTGGTGGTCTGTGCAGCACCGAAAAAGGCAGCAAGAGGCAGAGGGATGTCCACAGGCAGAGGGATGTCCACAGGCAGAGGGATGTCCACAGGCAGAGGCATGTCCACAGGCAGAGGGATGTCCACAGGCAGAGGGATGGCCACAGGCAGAGGGATGGCCACAGGCAGAGGACAGTTCAGACAGAGAAGTGAGGCCACAGCCAGCAGGGCCGAAGCTGTTCCCGCCAGCGGCCAGTCGTGCGAAGCTCCCCCATCGAGGCCTCGTACTTCTGTGGTGTGGAGATTTTTTAATGTTTGTGCGGATGACAAACTGAGCGCGGTTTGCACACTCTGCCACTCAAAACTGAGTAGGGGCTCTGAGAAGAGCAATCTGACCACCTCAGGCATGCGGCGTCACTTGGAATTCAAGCACTGGGCTGAGTGGGAGAGAGCAAACGCAATACAAACTGCGCCCGGTCTTGCTGCCACTGCCTCTTCCCCTTTGTTGTGTGCTGCCACTGCGGTCCAGACCTCCAGCCAGGACACCTCCACATCTGCCTCTGCCTCTGCTACTTTGGGGCCTTCTCCTTCAGCCTCCCCTTCCCCCGCCCCTTCCCCCGCCTCTTCGCCTGCACCTTCACACTCCTCGTCCCAACAACTGTCCATCTCGCAGGCGTTCGACCGCAGGCGGAAGTACGCCTCGAGTCACCCCCAAGCCCAAGCCTTAAACTGCCACATCTCCAAACTGCTGGCCCTGGAGATGTTGCCGTTTAGGCTTGTGGAGACGCAGGCCTTCCGCGACCTGATGGCGGCTGCCGCACCTCGCTATTCCGTCCCTAGCCGCCACTACTTTTCCCGGAGTGCCGTCCCCGCCCTGCACCAGCACGTGTCGCGTAACATCAGGCGGGCCCTGAGGTACGCAGTCAGCGCAAAGGTCCACTTGACCACCGACTCATGGACAAGCGCTTGCGGCCAGGGACGATACATTTCTCTGACGGCACACTGGGTGAATGTAGTGGAGGCGGGGACGGGGTCGCAAACAGAGACGGCCTACCTACCACCCCCGCCCAAGATTGCCAGCATGGGTTCTGATAACCCCCCTCCTCCTCCTCCTCCTCCTCCTCCTCCTCCTGTGCCTTAACATCTCCCTCAGCCGCTAGCTGGAAGCGTTGCAGCACTGGCGCGGGGAGACGTCAGCAGGCGGTGCTAAAGCTCATCAGCTTGGGCGACAGGAAGCACAGCGCCCCAGAGGTGAGGGACGCCATATTGCAGCAGACGGAGATGTGGCTGTCGCCGCTGCAGCTAGGACCAGGCATGGTCGTGTGCGATAACGGCCGTAACCTGGTGGCGGCTCTGGAGCTTGCCGAACTCAATCACGTACCATGCCTGGCCCACGTTTTTAATCTGGTAGTCCAAAAATTTCTGAAGACTTACCCCAACCTGGCAGAGCTACTGGTGAAAGTGCGGCGCTTGTGCGCTCACTTTCGGAAGTCAACTGTAGCTGCTGCTAGCTTAAAAAACTCCAGCAACGCCTCCATTTGCCTGAACATCGGCTGTTGTGCGACCTGCCGACTCGCTGGAATTCCACCTATTCCATGTTGGCCAGGGTGTGTGAGCAGCAGAGAGCATTGATGGAGTACCAGATAATGAATCCACGCGTGCCTCCAACTCAGCTCCCTCAGTTTGCCAACCACGAGTGGCCATGGATGGCAGACATATGCGATGTACTGCGTATCTTTGAGGAGTCCACCAAGAAGGTCAGCAGCGAGGACGCTATAGTGAGCGTAACCATTCCGCTCCTAGGCGTCCTTAAAGAATCGCTCATCGCAATAAGGGAGAACGCATTGCACGCAGAGGAGACGGGGGTAGGAGGAGACGCAACGGAGCTACACAGTCAGACCACACTTTTGTCTGCTTCACGGTGGCAGTTGCAGGAGGAGGAGGATGAGGAGGAGGACGACGTGGAGGTGGCTGTGGAAGAGGAGGAGGATGCTGGCGGCGAGGGTAGCAGTCAGGCTGTGTGCGTCCCATTGGTTCAGCGCGGATGGGCGGAGAGGAGGCGGAAGAGGAAGAGGAGGAAATGGCAAGTGATCCTTCTGGTGGGGGCAGTGAGGTCATGCCTATTCAGAGTCTGGCACACATGGCTGACTTCATGCTGGGCTGCTTTTCCCGGGACACACGTGTTGTCCGGATAGTGGAGAACAAACTGTACTGGGTCTTCGCACTCCTGGACCCCCGGTATAAAGATAACGTCTCCTCTTTTATTCCGGTAGAGGAGAGGACGAATCGATTGCTGGAATACCAGAGGGAACTCGTGCAGAACATGATGGAGATTTTCCCACCCACCATCGCTGGCGGCAGAGAGGAGAGGGTCTCCCAGAGTCCCACAACATCCATCAGGCCCACAGCCACCAGGGGAACACTCTCCAAGGTGTGGGACACGTTCATGCACCCCCCTCGTGCAACTTCCATCACTGCGGGGCCCGCTATCAGCAGGAGGGACAAGTATCGGCGGATGTTGCGGGAGTACCTGGCAGACCGTAACCCTGTCCTCCCCGATCCCTCGGCGTCCTACACTTACTGGGTCTCCAAGTTGGACACGTGGCTGGAACTGTCCCTGTACGCCTTGGAGGTGCTTGCCTGCCCTGCCGCCAGCGTGCTATCAGAAAGGGTGTTCAGCGCAGCCGGGGGCATTATAACCGATAAGCGCAGCCGCCTGTCAACCGACAGTGCCGACAGGCTGACGCTAATCAAAATGAACAGCAAGTGGATTGACCCGGACTTTGCTTCTCCAACCGTGGAAAGCAGCCAAAAGTGAAGTGCCATCTGTATGAAGTGCCATTTCCTCCTCCACCTCCTCCTCCTCCTCCTTAACCGCCGTAGAATTGCTCCGTAAAAAAAAATATATATATATTTATGGCTCTCCTCTTGGGCCTCCACATAATTTTTAAGAGGTCTCACCTCTTGGGCCTCCACATAATTTTTAAGAGGTCTCACCTCTTGGGCCTCCACATAATTTTTAAGAGGTCTCACCTCTTGGGCCTCCACATAATTTTTAAGAGGTCTCACCTCTTGGGCCTCCACATAATTTTTAAGAGGTCTCACCTCTTGGGCCTGCACAAAATGTTTAAGAGGTCTCACCTCTTGGGCCTCCACAAAATCTTTAACAGGTCTCCCCTCTTGGGCCTTCCACATAATTTTTAATACGTCTCACCTCTTGGGCCTCCACAAAATCTTTAAGAGGTCTCACCTCTTGGGCCTCCACATAATCTTTAAGAGGTCTTACCTCTTGGGCCTCCACAAAATCTTTAAGAGGTGTCCCTCTTGGGCCTCCACAAAATCTTTAAGAGGTGTCACCTCTTGGGCCTCCACAAAATGTTTAAGAGGTCTCACCTCTTGGGCCTCCTCATAATTTTTAAAGGTCTCACCTCTTGGGCCTCTTTTAACAGGTCTCACCTTTTGGGCCTCCACAAAAGGTTTAAGAGGTTAACAGTGGAAAGCAGCCAAAAGTGAAGTGCCATCTGTATGAAGTGCCATTTCCTCCTCCACCTCCTCCTCCTCCTCCTTAACCGCCGTAGAATTGCCTCCGTAAATAAGAAAAATGTATATATTTATTGCTCACCTCTTGGGCCTCCACATAACTTTTTAACAGGTCTCACCTCTTGGGCCTCCACAAAAGGTTTAACAGGTCTCACCTCTTGGGCCTCCACATAATTTTTAACAGGTCTCACCTCTTGGGCCTCCACATAATTTTTAACACGTCTCTCCTCTTGGGCCTCCACATAATTTTAAGAGGTCTCACTCTTGGGCCTCCACATAATTTTTAAGAGGTCTCACCTCTTGGGCCTCCACATAATTTTAAGAGGTCTCACCCTCTTGGGCCTGCACAAAATGTTTAAGAGGTCTCACCTCTTGGGCCTCCACAAAATCTTTAACAGGTCTCCCCTCTTGGGCCTCCACATAATTTTTAATACGTCTCACCTCTTGGGCCTCCACAAAATCTTTAAGAGGTCTCACCTCTTGGGCCCACAAAATCTTAGAGGTTCACCTCTTGGCTCCACAAAATCTTTAAGAGGTCTCACCTCTTGGGCCTCCACAAATCTTTAGAGGTCTCACCTCTTGGGCCTCCACAAAATCTTTAAGAGGTCTCACCTCTTGGGGCCTCCACAAAATCTTTAAGAGGGCTCAATCTAACCACCTCTTGGCCTCCACATAATTATACTATAAAATATTAGGCCTTATAATTGGCAACTGTACTGTGCGTTCTCTTGCAAAATTCTTTAAATACCTGGTGTTAATACCCACCGTCTGAAAAGTTAGTACACGGCTGTGTACCTTGAACTCTAAAATATTAGGCCTTATAATTGGCAACTGTACTGTGCGTTCTCTTGCAAAATTATTTCACGGCTGTGAAGGCAAAATATTGTAACCAAAAAAAATAAAATGCGGAGGGGGGCTAGCGGAATAGGACGTGGACGAGGACGGGGGCGCGGAAATGCTGTTGGGGGCCATAGTTGCTGGTTGAATTATCTGAGGTAAATGATTCTCCTTTAGACGACGCTTTCCCTTTGCATCGTTCTGCCGATTAAACCATAAATAACTCTCTGCATATTTATACCAAATGCACCCAGTACGAAAAAAGTCATAGAAAGTTTCCAAACAGAGACTGGAAAACATCAGTAAGTTGAAAAAAAACTGTTCGCTAAAAAAAAAAAAAAGTTAAAAATAAAATTGGCAGTTGATAGTATCGAGCTATTGTCACAGAGAGACGCGATTACAACACCTTCATTTACATTCAGTACATGTCTCAAGGCATTGGGAGAATGAAAACAGGCCACGGCTGGAGTATGAAATGTACCACCGCTTTGTACTGTCCGATACTGACCCGGTCCAGGGTGATGTCCAGCGAGGAAAGCAGTGGAGAGGTGGTGGTCTGCGCAGCACCGAAAAAGGCAGCAAGAGGCAGAGGGATGTCCACAGGCAGAGGAATGTCCACAGGCAGAGGGATGTCCACAGGCAGAGGCATGTCCACAGGCAGAGGGATGTCCACAGGCAGAGGGATGGCCACAGGCAGAGGGATGTCCACAGGCAGAGGGATGTCCACAGGCAGAGGACAGTTCAGACAGAGAAGTGAGGCCAGCACAGGGGCCACAGCCAGGGGCGTAACCATCCGCTCCTATGCGTCCTTAAAGAATCCCTCATCGCAATAAGGGAGAACGCATTGCACACAGAGGAGACGGGGGCAGGAGGAGACGCAACGGAGCTACACAGTCAGACCACACTTTTGTCTGCTTCACGGTGGCAGTTGCAGGAGGAGGAGGATGAGGAGGAGGAGGACGACGTGGAGGTGGCTGTGGAAGAGGAGGAGGGATGCTGGCGGCGAGGGTAGCAGTCAGGCTGTGTGCGTCCCATTGGTTCAGCGCGGATGGGGCGGAGAGGAGGCGGAAGAGGAAGAGGAGGAAATGGCAAGTGATCCTTCTGGTGGGGGCAGTGACGTCATGCCTATTCAGAGTCTGGCACACATGGCTGACTTCATGCTGGGCTGCTTTTCCCGGGACACACGTGTTGTCCGGATAGTGGAGAACAAACTGTACTGGGTCTTCGCAATCCAAGTTGGACACGTGGCTGGAACTGTCCCTGTACGCCTTGGAGGTGCTTGCCTGCCCTGCCGCCAGCGTGCTATCAGAAAGGGTGTTCAGCGCTGCGGGGCATTATCACCGATAAGCGCAGCCGCCTGTCAACCGACAGTGCCGACAGGCTGACGCTAATCAAAATGAACAGCAAGTGGATTGACCCGGACTTTGCTTCTCCAACCGTGGAAAGCAGCCAAAAGTGAAGTGCCATCTGTATGAAGTGCCATTTCCTCCTCCACCTCCTCCTCCTCCTCCTTAACCGCCCGTAGAATTGCTCCGTAAATCAGAAAAATTTTTATATTTATGGCTCACCTCTTGGGCCTCCACAAAATGTTTAAGAGGTCTCACCTCTTGGGCCTCCACATAATTTTTAAGAGGTCTCACCTCTTGGGCCTGCGCAAAATGTTTACGAGGTCTCACCTCTTGGGCGTCCACATAATTTTTAAGAGGTCTCCCCTCTTGGGCCTCCACATAATTTTTAATACGTCTCACCTCTTGGGCCTCCACAAAATGTTTAAGAGGTCTCACCTCTTGGGCCTCCACAAAATGTTTAACAGGTCTCACCTCTTGGGCCTCCACATAATTTTTAACAGGTCTCACCTCTTGGGCCTCCACATAATTTTTAAGAGGTCTCACCTCTTGGGCCTGCACAAAATGTTTAAGAGGTCTCACCTCTTGGGCCTCCACATAATTTTTAAGAGGTCTCCCCTCTTGGGCCTCCACATAATTTTTAAGAGGTGTCAACTCTTGGGCCTCCACAAAATGTTTAACAGGTCTCACCTCTTGGCCTCCACATAATTTTTAACAGGTCTCACCTCTTGGGCCTCCACATAATTTTTAAGAGGTCTCACCTCTTGGGCCTGCACAAAATGTTTAAGAGGTCTCACCTCTTGGGCCTCCACATAATTTTTAAGAGGTCTCCCCTCTTGGGCCTCCACATAATTTTTAATACGTCTCACCTCTTGGGCCTCCACAAAATGTTTAACAGGTCTCACCTCTTGGGCCTCCACATAATTTTTAATACGTCTCACCTCTTGGGCCTCCACAAAATGTTTAACAGGTCTCACCTCTTGGGCCTCCACATAATTTTTAACGGGTCTCCCCTCTTGGGCCTCCACATAATTTTTAATACGTCTCACCTCTTGGGCCTCCACAAAATCTTTAACAGGTCTCCCCTCTTGGGCCTCCACATAATTTTTAATACGTCTCACCTCTTGGGCCTCCACAAAATCTTTAACAGGTCTCACCTCTTGGGCCTCCCACATAATTTTTAAGAGGTCTCACCTCTTGGGCCTCCACAAAATGTTTAAGAGGTCTCACCTCTTGGGCCTCCACAAAATGTTTAAGAGGTCTCACCTCTTGGGCCTCCACATAATTTTTAAGAGGTCTCACCTCTTGGGCCTCCACATAATTTTTAAGAGTGTCACCTCTTGGGCCTCCACATAATTTTTAACGGGTCTCCCCTCTTGGGCCTCCACATAATTTTTAAGAGGTCTCACCTCTTGGGCCTCCACAAAATCTTTAACAGGTCTCACCTCTTGGGCCTCCACATAATTTTTAAGAGGTCTCACCTCTTGGGCCTCCACAAAATGTTTAAGAGGTCTCACCTCTTGGGCCTCCACATAATTTTTAAGAGGTCTCACCTCTTGGGCCTGCGCAAAATGTTTAAGAGGTCTCACCTCTTGGGCCTCCACATAATTTTTTAAGAGGTGTCAACTCTTGGGCCTCCACATAATTTTTAAGAGGTCTCACCTCTTGGGCCTCCACATAATTTTTAAGAGGTGTCACCTCTTGGGCCGCCACAAATTTTCCATGAGCCTCTGGCCAGCCCACGGCCTCTTCCTTCCTTTTGCGGTCCTACGCATCCCTCAACATCCCCACTGCTTTACCTGCTAGACATGACACTGGCCAGGTCGGGTCACTGATATCTCTAGCGCCAACAATTTGGGCATTTTAAGGCTTCTGCATGTGTTTGAGTTGTTTTTACATTTTAAAGAAGACATGTCTGACCACATCTCACACACACACACAATGACAATTAGGGGTGGGGTCTATTTGCTTTCCCCCTTGCCTATGCCATCTGTGGTTGTCATAGGCAACGTGATTTTAAGGGGTGCAGAATTTCATCTTTTTTTTTGTCTAGTTTGGCTTGGGGTCCATGGCAATGTTAGAGGAAAGAAGGTTTCCTTGTATGGTCTCACTTTACAGAGAGGTTAGATTGTGTTTGGAGTGTATTGTTGAGAGGCTGTGATAGTGGCGTAATAGTGCGACTTCGGGCGCGTTATATGCACCCAGACATGCTTCCCCTGCTGTCCCAGTTGCATTCCAGCAGTGTTGGCATCCTTTTCTGAGGTTCCAGGGTGGACTTGCGTGACCTCCAAGTGGTCGAATTGAGATTTCCAAGTGGCGAGCATTTTTTCCCCATAGACTTTAATGGGATTCGATATCCGGTCGAATAGTCGAATTTCGCAGTCTATTCGAATCGAATTTCGAACTTTCGAATATTTCACTACTCGCTCATCTCTAGTAATAATAAAATTGAAAAGTTGGGTGTGCCAAAATTATTTGGCCCCCTGCATTCTTGCCATCAATTTCTCTTCCTTGCAAAACAGCTCGAGCTCTTTGAGGTTGGATGGAGAGCATTTGTGAACAGCAGTTTTCAGCTCTTTCCACATATTCTATTTGGATTCAGGTCTGGACTTTGACTTGGCCATTCTAAGACCTGGATACGTTTATTTTTGAACCATTCATAGTAACATAGTAACATAGTTTGTAAGGCCGAAAAAAGACATCTGTCCATCCAGTTCAGCCTGTTTTCCTACAAGTTGATCCAGGGGAAGGCAAAAAAAACCCTGTGAGGTAGAAGCCAGTTTTCCTCACTTTAGGGGGAAAAATTCCTTCCCGATTCCAGTCAGGCAATCAGAATAACTACCTGGATCAACGACCCATCTCTAGTAACTATAACCTGTAATATTATTACCCTCCAGAAATACATCCAGGCCCTTCTTGAACTCTCTTAGTGAACTTACCATCACCACTTCCTCAGGCAGAGAGTTCCATAGTCTCACTGCTCTTACCGTAAAGAATCCTCTTCTATGTTTATGTACAAACCTTCTTTCCTCCAGACGCAGAGGATGTCCCCTCGTCACAGTCCTGGGGATAAATAGATGATGGGAGAGATCTCTGTACTGACCTCTGATATATTTATACATAGTTATTAGATCTCCCTCAGTCGTCTTTTTTCTAAAGTGAATAACCCTAATTTTGATAATCTTTCTGGGTACTGTAGTCCCCCCATTCCAGTTATTACTTTAGTTGCCCTCCTCTGAACCCTCTCCAGCTCTGCTATGTCTGCCTTGTTCACAGGAGCCCAGAACTGTACACAGTACTCCATATGTGGTCTGACTAGTGATTTGTAAAGTGGCAGGACTATGTTCTCATCACGGGCATCTATGCCTCTTTTGATGCAACCCATTATCTTATTGGCCTTGGCAGCAGCTGTCTGACACTGGTTTCTGCAGCTTAGTTTGCTGTTCACTAAAATTCCTAGGTCCTTTTCCATGTCAGTGTTACCCAATGCTTTACCATTTAGTATGTACTGGTGACTTGCATTATTCCTTCCCATATGCATAACCTTACATTTGTCAGTGTTAAACCTCATCTGCCACTTTTCTGCCCAAGCCTCCATTCTATCCAGATCCTGCTGTAGCAGTGCACTGTCCTCCTCTGTGTTAATTACTTTACACAGTTAGTGTCATCTGCAAAAATTGATATTTACTGTGCAAGCTTTCTACAAGATCATTAATAAATATATTGAAGAGAATAGGACCCAATACAGACCCCTGTGGTACCCCACTAGTGACAGTGACCCAATCTGAGTATGTATCGTTAATAACCACCCTCTGTTTTCTATCACTAAGCCAGTTACTTACCCACATACAGACATTTTCTCCCAGGCCAAGCATTCTCATTTTGTATACTAACCTTTTATGTGGTACCGTGTCAAACGCTTTGGAGAAGTCCAAATATACGACATCCATTGAGTCGCCGCGGTCAAGTCTAGAACTTACCTCCTCATAGAAACTGATTAAATTGGTTTGACATGACCGATCCCTCATGAAGCCATGCTGATATGGAGTTATTTGCTTATTTTCATTGAGGTACTCCAAGATAGCATCTCTCAGAAAACCTTCAAACAGTTTACCCACAACAGAAGTTAAACTTACCGGCCTATAGTTTCCAGGCTCTGTTTTTGGACCCTTTTTGAATATTGGCACCACATTTGCTATGCGCCAATCCTGTGGAACACTCCCCGTCAGTATAGAGTCCTTAAATATCAGAAATAAGGGTCTGTCGATTACATTACTTAATTCTCTTAGGATACGGGGGTGTATGCCATCCGGTCCCGATGATTTGTCTATTTTAATATTTTTAAGACGTTGCTGCACCTCTTCCTGGGTCAGAGAGGACACTTTTAAAGGGGAATTTACTTTTATACTCTGCATTTCATCTGACATTTTATTTTCCTCAGTGAATACAGTGGAGAAAAAGTTATTTAGTAGCTTCGCTTTCTCCTCATCGCTCTCTGCTACTCCCCCTCATTACTCTGTAAGGGCCGACACCTTCAGGTTTATACTTTTTAGTATTTATATAATTGAAGAACATTTTAGGGTTAGTTTTACTCTCTTTGGCGATTAATCTCTCGGTCTCTAGTTTGGCTGTTTTTATGTGTCTTTTACATATTCTATTTTTTTCCTTATAGTTTTTCAATGCTTCCTCACTACCCTCCTGTTTTAGTGATTTAAATGCTTTCTTTTTGTCATTTATTGCTTTCTTTACAGTTCTATTTATCCACATTGGTTTTTTCTTGTTTCTTATTATTTTATTCCTGTATGGTATGTACCTCTCACAATTAGATATTAGGATGCTTTTAAAAATATCCCATTTTGTGGCTGTATTTTTATTTTTGAGGACTTTGTCCCAGTTACTTAGGCCTATGGCCTCTCTTAGTTGGCTAAATTTTGCTTTTTGAAGTTTGGTATTTTTGTTCCTCCCTGAAGAAACGCTCTTTTGAATGACAATTGGAAGGTTATTATGTTATGGTCACTGTTTCCCAGGTGTCCCCCAACCTGCACACCTGTTGTTCTGTCAGGTCTATTGGTTAATACTAAGTCCAGTATGGCCGTCCCTCTAGTGGGGTCCTGAACCAGTTGGGAAAGGTAATTGTCTTTGATTATTTCCAAGAACCTGTTTCCTTTATGAGATGTACAGGTGTCAGTTTCCCAGTCTATATCTGGGTAGTTGAAGTCCCCCATAATAACGACCTCATTATGATTTGCCGCCTTGTCTATTTCATTTAGAAGTAGATTTTCTGTGGTCTCTGATATATTGGGTGGTTTATAATAAACCCCTATTAGTATTTTATTATTGTTTTTGGCTCCATTTATTTCTACCCACAGTGACTCCACATCTTTATGTCCCTCACTTATATCTTCCCGGAGTGTGGGCTTTAGGCATGACTTTACATAAAGGCAGACCCCTCCCCCTCTCCGGTTTTGACGACCCTTTCTAAAAAGATTGTAACCCTGTACATTAACTGCCCAGTCATAGCTATCATCCAGCCATGTCTCAGTTACTTCCCACTATGTCATAGTCCTCCTCACACATCACTAATTC
>ONZH01006627.1:0-25352 GCA_900303285.1 Rhinella marina | reverse complement strand
CCTTGAATCTGGTTCAGTAAGTCCGGGATAAGGGGCAGCGGGTACCTGTTCTTGACCGTGATCTTGCTTAAGTTCCCTGTAATCAATAACAGGGCCTCAATCCTCCATCCTTCTTACAACAAAGAAAAATCCGGCCCCCATGGGGGGAAACTGAAGGCCGGATGTGACCCTTGGCCAGGAACTCTCCTTAAGGATAATTCCTCATGGACTGCCGTCAGAGTGGAAAGATTGTAAATACGGCCCTTAGGATACTTGGAACCCTCAATAATATCAATGCACAATCAATATTGCCGTGGGGAGGGAGGAACTCAGTCTCGGACATGGAGAATACGTCCTGAAAATCTCTGATATATCCGGGCAGGATAAGAGACTCAGTAGTACCTCCAACCTGCAATATAGATTTGCAACATTTGGAACAATCACCTCCCCACTTCTCTAATTCACCTGCAGGCCAGTTGATCACAGGGTTGTGGTCCTGTAACCATGGCAGACCTAAAACGAGGTCAGCAGGTAAATCCCTTAGGATAAGGAAAGAGCAAGTTTCAGTGTGAGAAATTCCCACAGTTAAGGAAACCTCGGGAGTACAAAACTCCACCTTCCCATTATTTAATGGGGTGGAATCTAAAGCAATGATTTGAATTGCTTCCCTTAAAGGAACTAGCGGAATACCCACAGATTGTACAAAATCAAAATTAATAAAATTAACGGCAGAACCTGAATCAACAAATGCTTGACCAACCCCCTTAATTTGATTATAGGTGACAGAGATAGGTAGCAAAACTTTCCTCCTTACCACCGCTGGAGTTACCTTACTTCCCGCCGGAGATTCTCCTAGAGGGCGCGAAGTTTGGGACACTGCTGGAGCCAGTGGTTCATTTCACCGCAGTAAAAACAGGCTCCCTTCAGGCGTCTCTGGTCCCTTAGGGTTCCACCTAACTGCATGGGCTCCTCCGGAACTCTGGTAGGGGATGGACTTGGAAGAGCAATGTCAGGCAACACAAGCAACCTGAGGAATGCTAGAACGTTCTCTCAGTCTCTCTCTCACCCGTCGGTCTAGCTTAATGGCTAAGGTCATGGTCGCCTCTAAGGACTCAGGAGTCGGATAACACACTAGAAGATCCTTCAGTTGGTCAGACAGCCCCACCCGGAATTGACTTCTTAAGGCTGGGTCATTCCATCCTGAAGAGACACACCACTTCCTAAACTCCGCGCAATAGTCCTCTACTGGACGGTTACCCCTGCCGAATGTCCCTGAGCTGAGACTCGGCGACCGCAGTCAAGTCGGGCTCCTCATATAATAAGCCTAAGGCTAGAAAAAATGCGTCTACAGTCTGCAGACTTGGGGAGTCAGGGGGGTAACGAAAAGGCCCACTCCTGCGGATCACCCTGCAGCAAGGAAATAATTATTCCACCCGCTGCTGCTCGGAAACCCGAGGAGTGGGGGCGTAAGCGGAAATATAATTTAACGCTTTCCTTAAAGGGCCGGAAGGCCTTCCGGTTCCCCGAAAATCGGTCCGGCAGCTTCACATGTGGCTCCACAATGGGGTTGGATGCGGAAGGAGCCACTACTGGAGCGGATTGAATCTGCTCCTGATGCTGGAGCCTCTCGGCCAGATCCTGGATTGCTTGAGCCATTCCTTGAACCTGGTCCGTGAGAGCCCGCAACTGCTCCATGAAATTTTGGGCCTGTGATTCTGTCACGAGGGGAGACAAGGGTGGTGAGCCCTGCACTGAACCCCTCCTTCTTTCCCTGCCTACTTGCCTCAGTCGGCCCTAGGCAGCCAGCGGACAACCACGAAGGCGGTCCCTACACTGGATAAGTGCGCAGGGAGGGAAAGGGAACACAGGGACGGACAAACACAGACGGGACAAACACAATGTAAGAGTAGTCAGCAAGCCGGGTCAAACACAAGAGGTCACGTCAATACCAGGGGAGAAGCGAGAGAGAGGTCAAAAGTCCAAATCCAAATCCAAAATCCAGGTAATAAATATAATAACATACTAACTCAGTCACTCTGTTGTCACCGCCGCCATACAGGGCCACGAAAAATGTTTATGTGGTTCGCCTGCTACCGCAGTGTCACTCGCTCACTCTGTTGTCACCACCATAGTGGTTTGCACTATAGCAGCCCAAGTCTGCACATTCCCCTTTTTATCTCCAAGTGATCTATACTGCACGTCACGTAATAAAATAGGTTCTTTTGCTCTCAGTGATACAAATCCATTTCATAAAAATCCTTTCTTTCTCTTTAACTGATCTATACTGAACGTCACTTTTAAAAATACGTCTTTTTCCTCTCTTTCTCTCTCTCTCCAAACTATTTTTCCGGATAGGTGCCGTATACGGTATTAAACTGAGAAGAATGCATACAGCACATGCCCCACTTGACAAATTTCAGAGTTGACAACCGTACTGGTTGATGCTAAATTTTTAAGTTGGGGTCCTGCGTTGTCATTCGAACTCCATCCGGCTGTTGTCACCACCACACACGCTAGCCAAGGGGGCACTCCTCTGGCTCTTCCAGCTCAACCTCCTTCTCCCCAGCCTGCCCCCCACCTACAGGCCCTCTCTCCAAACATTTTACCCAGATAGGGGACGTATTAGATATTATACTGATTTTTTTTGTTCTTCTTTTAATTGGCTCCTGACCTGTGATAGGCAGAGCATGGACACGTCCCCTTAGCTTCAGTAGAAAAGACACTCCCCTGGCTAGAGCAAGCTCTTTTTTCCTTTTCCGTGTTCAAAAAATCCATGAAATATATGGTCCCAAGATAGAGGACGTATAAGATTTTAAACTGAGAAGAATCGATACCACACATGCCCCACTAGTTCAAGCTCAATGTTGACAGCCGTACCAGTTGATGCCAAAGTTTTAAGTGGGGGTTCCACCACTACCAGCCTAACCACCACCAGTATGCGCAGGTATACGAGTGCTAAACACTATGGAACCAAGGCCGTCCATTCCCCTCATGCGAGTCCCACCACTGCTCCTTCCCCTGTGTCACTCGCTGCCTCTGCGAGTCAACCCCCAGCCCAGGACCCCAGCACGAGCGCCTCCCGCCGGAAAACCATCCCTTCGCCTCCATGATCCTCCACACTGTCCACCAGTGTGTCCCTGTGCAACGTTCAGCTGTCATTACAGCAGACGTTGGAGCGCAAGCAGAAAAAAAGTTCAGCCCACCTACATGCACAAGCCCTCAACGTCCACATACAAGGCCACGCTAAATTTTTTATGTGCTCTACCTGCTACCGTCGTGTAGCTCAGTCACTCTGACCGAGTCTGACGCTGGGGTCGCTCATGTACTGCCCACTTGGAGGATTGCAGGGCCTACCTCGGTCACGGTTTCTCAGACTTACTATGCCTCTTCCTCCAACCCCTCCTCCTCCTTTGAATTACCATCCGTGCTTCACCTCCTGCTACCTCAGTCTAACTCGGTCACTCTGTTGTCACCTCCATGCTGCGTCAGGCTAAATTTTTGGGTGGCTCACCTGCTACCTTGGTCACTTGTTGGTGTCACCGCCATGCTGTGATAGGCTTATGCCTGCATCGTGTGGCTGGGGATAGGAGAGCAGTGCCAGCATGGGCATGGGTGATGGACCTTCGTTGCACCTAGTTGGGTGCTTCCCTAACATGTGATGGGCATGTGCCTCGCCTTTCTTGGTCTGGGTGAGCACAATTGCCATGAGGGTAACCACCAGGTTGTTGCAGGAGAATTTGGGGTAATGGTGGGATTAGGCAGCCTCAGAGGCATCCATGCATGCTGCCCTTGCTGTTTCCTGTCCATTTCCGTGGTGTTTCCATCATTTTCTGATGTTTCCAGGTTTTCACCCAGCCTTCCCTAGGCAGAGCCTTGGTCCCCTGCAAAAAAATGCTCGAGTCTCCCATTGACTTCAATGGGGTTCGTTACTCGAAACGAGCACTCGAGCATCGGGAAAAGTTCGTCTCGAATAACGAGCACCCGAGCATTTTAGTGCTCGCTCATCTCTAATTAAAATATAAAAGTATTTATCCTGTACGGTAAAGGGCATAACGAGAAAAAATTTACAATAAAGATATAGATTACCCCCTAAAAAAATGAGGCCTCTCACTATGGGAGGTGAAACCTGTCAAATTAAAATTATATTGAAAAACATAAAATTATAATTAAATTTTAATATTTTAATTTCACCTAAAGTCTACAAAATGCATGCAAAATTTAAAAAGAAAATTCAATTCCTCCATTTGAATTTTCTTTTCCAACGTAGGTCATATGTGCCAAAAATAAATGTAAAAATAAATAGCCTATTTCATTTTAAATTTACACTTTGTCAATTAATTATCCTCTTTTTATAGTGGGTTTTTCATGTCAAAATCATAAATTAAATGAAAACACCAAGTAGAAACTGAAAATGGTAAATTGAGATTTAATCTCTTGCAGGCATTTTCCCTGCCAAAAGTCAATAAAAAAGAAAGCCTATTGGAATATTCATTTTAAAGGGGTTGTCCAGGCTTTTTAATATTGATGACCTATCCTCAGGATAGGTCATCAATATCAGATCGGTGGGGTTCCGACACCCGGCAACCCCCGCCGATCATCTGTACGGGGAGACGGCGCGCGCTATGCGTACGTTCCGTCTCCCTTATCTCTTCCTGTCAGCAGCAGACAGAAAGAAAGAAGGGAGACGGCACGTGCGCATAGCGCGCGCCGTCTCCCCGTACAGATGATCGGCGGGATGCCGGGTGTCAGACCCCCGCCGATCTGATATTGATGACCTATCCTGAGGATAGGTCATCAATATTAAACAACCTCTTTAACATTGTGCTAACATTCAAATGTATTTAAAGGGAATCTGTCATCACCTCTATGCTACCCATACTAATGGCAGAATAAAGTAGAGACAGGTGAGTTGATTTAAGCGGTCTGTTATTTATTTATTTATTTATTTATTTATTATAAAGTTAAAAGCAAGTGGTTGCCCAGAACCAACATCACAATCATTGCAGATTAGGCCTGGAAAAGAGTCAAATCTTCATGAGAAGAGTCATGGTTATTCATGAATTCCTGCTCTCCCTGCCCACCTGTTGATGATTGTAAGTCTTCTACCTAGCTTTCTCCCTTTCTCTCTAGGAGAGAACTGCCAATCATGAGTAGATGGGCAGGGAGAGCAGGAGATTATAAATAACCATGACTCTCTCAGTGAGATTTGACTCTTTTCCAGGCCTAATCTGCAATGATTATGATGTTGGTTCTCGGCAGCCACTTACTTTTAGCTCACAAGTGACACACCACTGAAATCAACATGTCTGTCACTATTTTATGTGGCCCTAAGTGAGGTCAGCATAAAGTTGATGACAGGTTCCCTTTAAATGACCAATGCTGTTTTTTAATTCTTGCTGAATGCAGGGGCATAACTACCATAGTGACAGACCATGCGGGTCCCAGGGCACCTGGCCCACTTGGGATCATCTACTCTTCTACTGAGGGTGAAAACCTGGTCAGGACTTGGTCTAAAGGAACAACTATTAGCAAACGAAAAAAATGAAAATGAAAATGAAAAAATGGCCCAAGGGTCATTGAAAGGGGTTTAGGAGGAAACCCTTCTGTCCTGTGTGGGGGGCCTGGTTTGATCCTTGCTATGGATGTGGTGGTCATTGCTCCAGAAAAGTGCCAACAAGCTTAAAAAGTCACAAAGTATGGTACAAATATGGTGTGTGCCATTATCAGTGACTTTTTTACATCACTATAATGGCATAAAACAATTAATAAATGTCCTCCATTGTGTCTGTGTGACCAAAAATCGGGGTGCATAAATTGCAGAAATGCGGAACATCCTTCGCATCACTGTGCTGATTGGTGAGAGACCTAGAGATTAGACCCCCATTATCAGTATTGATGGCCTATAGAAATGAACGAGCAGTGCTCGTTACGAGCACTGTAGCGCTCGGCTCCTCTGCGCAATGCCCGCAGGCATTGCGGATCCGTCCTCAGCTGCATGTAAGTGAATGGGGACGGATCCGTTTGGTATGACACTCATACCAAACCGATCCGTCCTCCTCACCCGACTGAAAGTCAGTGGGGACGGTTCCTTTTGGTATGAGTGTCATACCAAACCGATCCGTCCCCATTGACTTTCAGTCGGGAGTTGGACGGATCCGCAATGCCTGCGGGCATTCTTTCGCAGTGGAGACGACCGCTACAGTGCTCATACCGAGCACGTTCGCTCATCTCTAATGGCCTACAATAGAACTCAGCAACCTTCGGCACTCCAGCTGCTGTGAAACTACAACTCCCAGCATAAACATTTACTCAGCTGTACTTGTAACGCCCATATATGTGGAAAGAGGATTCTGGGAGTTGTAGTTTCAGAACAGTTGGAGCGCCGGAGGTTGCTGATCCCCAGCCTACGATATTGATATATATCTGGCAGTGCACAATACAGTTCTGAGTGCTGCAGTCTTCATGTGTGTGAAGTCCTGAAAAAAGAACAGGTGAGGGTCTGTTCTTTTGTAAATCTGCAGCAGAAAAATCTACAGCAAATCATGTCACTGAACTAAAATCCACACCACAGTGCAATTTGTGCAGTGAATTTTGTTAGCATGTGGCTGAGACCCTTAAAATTATACCCACTTTGCTGGCACGTAAAAACTGTGGACCTGCCACCACATATTTGTGTGTAGCAAATCTATAGCATTTATGTGACATGATGCTATAGGGTGGGCCCCAGAATCAGTTCTCCTGGTAGGCCCTAGGCACCCCAGTCTGACACTGGACCCTGGTTTCTGGAGCCCCTGCACTTAATTGTATCTGCATCCACTGGACGCAAATACAATTGAGCATCCAGCAGCGCTGGCTGAAGAAGGGAACTATTGGTTCCCTGTCCCTTCATTCCGGTGCTTCTCTTTGATGTAGGTGATGTCATCGCAGCACCTGCGACGTTCCACCAGAGCAGACCTGCCATAAGAGGCCTGTCTGCATCGCTGCATGATCATCGTGGGACTCCGCTGAGACAGGAGAGTAGAGACTGTCTGCCTCTTTTCTCTTCATGTCTCCGAAAACTGACCCCTAGCCCTAATATAGATCCAAACTGTAATATTGACCTCTTACCCTGACACTGACCCTAACCCTAATACTGGCTCTAATATACTAACCCGAATACTAATCCTAACCCTAAAACCGACCCTAACCTTAATACCGACCAAACCCTGATACTTACCCCAATACTGACCTAACCTTAACGGCAACCCCCAATACCTCATGTACCTCACACACAATGACCATAATATGACTGTCCACATATATCTGTACCCACTGCATCTTTTATACCTCACACTTGACACAAAGTATACACAGAGTACTGATACATCAGGTACAATGTATAAAAGCTAAAGTGTGTAAAGATATTTAGTACATACAACAGACTACTGATACGTCAGCTATGAGGTATAATAGATGCAGTGTGTATAGTATATACAGCAATGTACTGATACAGTATGTGAGGTATGAGGTATAATGGATGCAGTATGTACAAATATATAATACATACAGCAGTGTACTGATGTGTCAGTTACGAGGTATAAAAGATGTAGTGAGTACAGATATATATTATACTAGCTGAGGGACCCGGCTTCCCCGGGTATATTTAATCTATTTCATTTAATGTTTGTGTGTGTCGTTAAAAGATATCGAGAGTGACCTTCATAGTGCCCGCCCCTTCAACAGTGACCTCCAAAGCAACCCGCCCCTTAACAGAAACATCCACAGCGCCCTCCCCTTTAACTGTGACCTCCACAGCAGCTAGGGTGGCCACTGTCTTCAGCCTAGAAAGCTATACCTCACCGGCCATTCCCCCAAACGTGAAGCAGCACCCCCGGTCCCCATGAAGCCACACCACTAAACATGAGGCCACGCTCCCTGGCTCTGTGAAGACACAGAGGAGAAGCTATCTGAATGTGAGCTACTGAAAGAGAGGACATCCCTACTTCAGTCCAAATCACAAAATTTGGCACACAGGTACATCAGGTGTCCAGGAAGGTTTTAGAACGGGTCTCCGCTCTCCAGGACATACTGTTCCTGAGATATTTCCAAAAAATGCATTAGCCAATAGAAGGCTGGTCACATGACCCTTATCAGCCAATAGAAGCTGTCAGACAGTTAGTCTCTCCACACACACAGGTTTCCATAACAACCTAGCCATTTTTCTTCACTGCTGTAGGTTTGCTTTAAAGGGGCAGAGCACTGTGGATGACACTGTTAAAGGGGTATTCCGGTTACCATAAATATAACTTATGTTTTAGACTAACTTATCATCAATCATTACCGAATATAATGTAAATTTCACATATTTACAATTCAGTAGTAATAAAGGATGTTTTCTTCCACTGCTACCCACTGTGTTTCCTCATAAATGACCATGGCATTGACCTGTAATTCAGGCCACCCTCAAAAGAAGGACTTAAAAGCCCCACCCCCAGGTCCCGCTAAGCCATGCCCCCAACTCGTTCTGGCCACGCCCCCTTCCACTCCACAGCCGACGGGGATTGAAAAAAATGAAGGTAAAAATCAACTTCTGTTGGCTGCAGGGGTGGGAGGGAGGGTAACTTTCTTCCTGCAGCTCATGCTCAGACTGCACAGTGCTGCTGTCTGAGAGTGAGCTGTTCAAAAGGACATCCCTGTCCTCCGTACAGGCCCTGCGCATGACGGACGACAGGGAGTCTGAAAGCCGGACTGTCCAGCCTAAAACTGGACTTCTGGCCACCCTAGGGGCAGGCTGATGTAAGGGTGGCCAGACATCCGGTTTTAGGCTGGATAGTCTGGTTTTCTGGCTCCCTGTCCTGGACGGACGCAGGGATGTCCACCCTTTCAGTAGCTCATGCTCAGACAGCTTCTCCTCCGTGTCTTCACTGAGCCAGGGAGCGTGGCCTCATGTTTAAGGGTGTGGCTTCATTGGGGACCGGGGGCGTGGCTGGTGAGGTCCAGCTTTCTGGAGTGAAGACAGTGGCCACCCTAGCTACTGTGGAGGTCACAGTTAAAGGGGAGGGCACTGTGGATGTTACTGTTAAGGGGCAGGCTGCTGTGGAGGTCACTGTTAAAGGGGCGGGCACTGTAAAGGTCAATCTCAATATCTTTTAACGACACACACACACACTAAATGAAATAGATGAAATATACCCAGGCAAAGCCGGGTCCTTCTGCTAGTATACTATATATCTGTACACACTGCATCTATTATACCTCGTACCTCACATATCAGTACACTGCTGTGTATACTATATATCTATACACACTGCATCTATTATACCTTGTACCTCACATATCAGTACACTGCTGAATATACTATATATCTGTACACACTGCATCTATTATACCTCTTACCTCACATATCAGTACACTGCTGTGTACACTATATATCTGTACACACTGCATCTATTATACCTCGTACCTCACATATCAGTACACTGCTGTGTATACTATATATCTGTACACACTGCATCTATTATTCCTCCTACCTCACATATCAGTACAATGCTGTATATGCTATATGTGAGGTATGAGATATAATAGATGCTGTGGCTACGGATTTATAGTAAATATTGATGTGAGTCACACTGTATAAATTTTACCTCGTACCTCACAGTAGTACACTGCTGTATATATTGTATATCTGTAACCACTGTTATACCTCATACTTGACCTGGCGTGGTCCCACAACGATCATACAGCGATGCAGAAAGGCCTCTTTTGGCAGCTCTGCTCTGGTAGAACATGCTGGGAGTTGAAGTTTCACAGCAGCTGGAGTACAGAAGGCAGGGGTGTAACTGAAGGCCTTGGTGCAAGAGTTCAGCTTGGGCCCCCCTTCTCTCAGTTCTTTGTGGCCAGGCAAAAATGGAAATGGCAATGCCCCCCTTTCCCTTCATACCTCCCCAAGGCATCTAGGGGGTTAACAGGGCAGCAGAGTTGATGATATAATCATAGTATAATTCACAAAAGGGGGCGCCATCTATTAGATTTATAATCTTATCCATTCCGGTTCCGCACCCCCCTGCAAAACCCCTTGGTCTCTCCCACCAGACCTAGTAGTCGAACTTCCATGCTGATACCTTGGGTGGCAGCCTAGGTGATGGCCAGAGCACAGATTTGGCGTACCCTCGGCCAGAAGCCTTCTGGCCCGGAGGGATTGGAAAAGGTTTATGGGGGGCCCTTCTCTTATGGAGAGGGCCTTCGATGGACCGTAACCTTGTGCACGTTTTTGTCGCGCTGGTGTAGAAAGCACGCTCCTCGGGCAAAAAAAAAAAAATCATAATCTTATTCTATGCTTTCGGCACAGTACTAAGATTTTACTGTCACAGCGCCATCTATTGGAATTCTAAACTTGATCTGATCAGCAGCTGTGTTAGGTGTTGGAAATGTATACAAGCATAGCGCCCTCTAGTAGATATACAGAGTCACTGTCTGGTCAGGCAAGAATTAAATAACAGCATTGGTCATTTAAATAAATTTAAATGTCAACATTAATTAATGCTAGGAGCATCAAATACCTGAACTTTGGCTGCAGGCGCCCTCCTGAATTCAACTGCATCACTGTCCTCAGGAAACTAATACACATAAATACTGTACAGATGGTGTTTTTTTATTTTGCTGCTCTGTGGTATTTGGTTCTGCTGGCCAGTATTTTGTGCTGCACTACAGTATTTCTGGCCCTGCCAACTTGTGTTGCCCTACGTACTGTCAATTTAGGCCCGTCTACAACATGGAGCCACTTTTATATTTCCAGGGCCACTCCAGTTCCCAGTCCGTCTCTGCACAACATCTTCATAGATGAACTACTCACCATCTTGTCAGGGATGTCATCACAGACATGTGAATACGGCCTAAGCTTTGATTAGTAAATCTGGGCCTTTGTATTGTCTCAGGCAGAAGATGTTTAAAGGTAAACTTTCCACTTAAAGCGTATTTTCACCTCTAAACATTATCTTACAGACTTACGGTTCTGGGACATTCATAGCATTTGCTCAGTCAGAAAAGGAAAAATTAGTTTATGGGCATCTAATAATGTCTTATATATATAAAAACGAATTTCTGTCTGTCTGTTCTTTATGCATGGCTAAAAGACTATACCGATCTGCACCAGATTTGTCATATAGGTACATCAGGTGTCAGCTCTCTAGGACGTACAGTTCCTGAGATATTCCCCCAAAAATGTATTACCCTATAGGAGCTCACAGCTTCCCTCACATTCTAACTGCCATTCACACAGTCACATGACCCTTTTTATCCAATAGAAACTCACAGGTTCTTCGGTCCTGAAATACACAGTTACACCAGATTTCCATAACAACTTAGCCATTTTTCTTCACTGTTAGAGGTCGCTGTTAAAGAGGCTCTGTCACTAGGTTTTAACCTATGTATTTAAATACATAGGTTAAAACCCCTTGACTTCTACAGTTAGAACATACCTTTATTGCAGAGTACAGCGCAGCGGTTGTGCTGAAAAAAGACCTTTAATCTTTATGTTAATGAGCCTTCGGAGCACCGGGGGGCGGGCTCTTTCTTCCTGAGCACCGCTTCTTCAACGCCCCCCGGGTCCCGAGGCTCTCTCCGATGCCGACGTCCACGCCCCTCTGAAAATTGATTGACAGCGCTGAAATCCCGCCGGCGCATGCGCAGAAGCGCTTGCAGTGCCGAACACCGCAAGCGCTTCCATCCTTGTGCGCACGCGCCGTCACTTCCGGGTTCAGCGAAGTGACGGCGCGTGCGCACAAGGATGGAAGCGCTTGCGGTGTTCGGCACTGCAAGCGCTTCTGCGCATGCGCCGGCGGGATTTCAGCGCTAGGCCAAACGGCCTAGCGCTGTCAATCAATTTTCAGAGGGGCGTGGACGTCGGCATCGGAGAGAGCCTCGGGACCCGGGGGCGGTGAAAAGCGGTGCTCAGGAAGAAAGAGCCCGCCCCCCGGTGCTCCGAAGGCTCATTAACATAAAGATTAAAGGTCTTTTTTCAGCACAACCGCTGCGCTGTACTCTGCAATAAAGGTATGTTCTAACTGTAGAAGTCAAGGGGTTTTAACCTATGTATTTAAATACATAGGTTAAAACCTAGTGACAGAGCCTCTTTAAGGGGGTGGAATGCTGTGGAGATCATTGTCAAGGGGCTAGGTGCTATAAATGTCACATTTTAAGGCAGGAGTGGGGAACCTCTAGTCCGAGGGCCGCATAAGGCCCCCAGGATCATATCATGTGGCCCCCCGGTCCCCTACTGGTCTGATGGGGTTTGATCTGAGTCTAGGGAGGGTCTGATCTGAGGCTAGGGAGGGTCTGATGTTGGTCTGATCTGAGGCTGGGGGGTCTGATAGGGACTGATCTGAGGCTAGGGAGGGTCTTATAGGGGCTGATCTGAGACTAGGGAGGGTCTGATGGGGGCTGATCTGAGGCTAGGGAGGGTCTGATGGAGGTCTAATCTGAGGCTGGGGGAGTCTGATGGGGCTGATCTGAGGCTAGGGAGGGTCTTATAGGGGCTGATCTGAGACTAGGGAGGGTCTGATGGGGGCTGATCTGAGGCTAGGGAGGGTCTGATGGAGGTCTAATCTGAGGCTGGGGAGTCTGATGGGGCTGATCTGAGGCTAGGGAGGGTCTGATGGGGGCTAATCTGAGGCTACGGAGGTTATGATGGGGGCTAATCTGAGGCTAGGGAGGGTCTGATGGGGGTCTGATCTGAGGCTGGGGGGTCTTATGGGGGCTGATCTGAGACTAGGGAGGGTCTGACGGGGGCTGATCTGAGGCTAGGGAGGGTCTTATGGGGGTCTAATCTGAAGCTGGGGAGTCTGATGGGGGCTGATCTGAGGCTAGGGAGGGTCTGATGGGGGCTGATCTGAGGCTAGGGAGGGTCTGATGGGGGCTGATCTGAGGTTAGAGAGGCTCTGATGGGGGCTGATCTGAGACTAGGGAGGGTCTGATGGGGGCTGATCTGAGGCTAGGGAGGGTTTTATGGGGGTCTAATCTGAAACTGGGGAGTCTGATGGGGGCTGATCTGAGGCTAGGGAGGGTCTGATGGGGGCTGATCTGAGGTTAGGGAGGGTCTGATGGGGGCTGATCTGAGGCTAGGGAGGGTCTGATGGAGGCTGTTCTGAGGCTAGAGAGGCTCTGATGGTGGCTGATCTGAGACTAGGGAGGGTCTGATGGGGGCTGATCTGAGGCTAGGGAGGGTCTGTTGGGGGCTGATCTGAGGCTGGGGGGGTCTGATGGGGGCTGATCTGAGACTAGGGAGGATCTGATGAGGGCTGATCTAAGGCTAGGGAGGGTCTGATGGGGGCTGATCTGAGGCTAGGGAGGATCTTATGGGGGTCTAATCTGAAGCTGGGGAGTCTGATGGGGGCTGATCTGAGGCTAGGGAGGGTCTGATGGGGGCTGATCTGAGGTTAGAGAGGCTCTGATGGTGGCTGATCTGAGACTAGGGAGGGTCTGATGGGGGCTGATCTGAGGCTAGGGAGGGTCTGATGGGGGCTGATCTGAGGCTAGGGAGGATCTTATGGGGGTCTAATCTGAAGCTGGGGAGTCTGATGGGGGCTGATCTGAGGCTAGGAAGGGTCTGATGGGGGCTGATCTGAGGCTAGGGAGGGTCTGATGGGGGCTGTTCTGAGGCTAGAGAGGCTCTGATGGTGGCTGATCTGAGACTAGGGAGGGTCTGATAGGGGCTGATCTGAGGCTAGGGAGGGTCTGATGGGGGCTGATCTGAGGCTGGGGGGCTCTGATGGGGGCTGATCTGAGACTAGGGAGGGTCTGATGGGGGCTGATCTGAGGCTAGAGAGGGTCTGATGGGGGCTGATCTGAGGCTAGAGAGGCTCTGATGGGGGCTGTTCTGAGGCTAGAGAGGCTCTGATGGTGGCTGATCTGAGACTAGGGAGGGTCTGATGGGGGCTGATCTGAGGCTAGGGAGGGTCTGTTGGGGGCTGATCTGAGGCTGGGGGGGTCTGATGGGGGCTGATCTGAGGCTGGGGGGGTCTGATGGGGGCTGATCTGAGGCTAGGGAGGGTCTGATGGGGGCTGATCTGAGGCTAGGGAGGGTCTGATGGGGGCTGATCTGATGGGGGTCTGATCTGAGGCTGATGTAGACTGGGGGTCTGATAGGATGCTGATGGAGGTGGGGGGGGGCATTAATGAAATAAATAACATTCTCAACTTAAAAATTAGATGGCTATATGTGGTCAAAATGGCGCCTGTACTATATGTAATATATATAGCACAGAGGCCATTTTGTGCTGCAAAAATGAAGCGCAATTTCTGTAACTTACCCCTAAGTCAGTTATATTTAGCAGTCAAATGCAGCAGTCAAATTTTTGAGAA
Source organism: Rhinella marina (assembly GCA_900303285.1). Classification (NCBI taxonomy): domain Eukaryota; kingdom Metazoa; phylum Chordata; class Amphibia; order Anura; family Bufonidae; genus Rhinella; species Rhinella marina. The sequence continues at coordinate 11,036 of ONZH01006627.1, read as the reverse complement.
TTTTTTTATGGCCCACGAATAATATCACAAATATCCAAATGGCCCTCAGCAGCAAAAAGGTTCCCCACCCCTGTTTTAAGGGAACAGGGTGCAGTAGAAGTCTTATATTTAGGGGATGTGGTGCATTGGGGGGTCACTCTTAAAGGAGAGGGACCCTGTGAAGGTCAATGTTAAGGGGCAGACCACTGTGCAGGGCACTGTAGGGGGTCACTGTTAAGGGGTGTGCTGCTGTTGAGGTTGCTGTTAAGGGGTGGAATGCTGTGGAGATCACTGTCAAGGGGGCGGGGCACTGTGGCGGGGGGGGGGTGTCACTGTAAAGGGTGCAGACCACTGTGGAGGTCCATTTTAAGGAGGTGGGGAGGCCACTGTTAAGGGGTAGATCATTGTAGAGGGTCACTGTAAAAGGTGTAGGCCACTGTGGAGGTCACTTTTAAGAAGTTGGGATGCTGTAGTTGTTACTTAAGGGGGTGGGACATAGTGCGATGACTGTTAAGGGGGTGGGACACTGTGGAGGTCACTTTTAAGGGGCGGGCCACTGTATAAGTCAGTGTAAAGGGGGCAGAGCACTGTGGAAATCACAGTTAATGGGGCTGGGTTCTGTGGAGGTCACTTAAGGGGCGGCGTACTTTGGAGGTCACTGTTAAGGGGACGAGGTGCTGTCAATGTCATTGTTAAGAGGGCGGGCATCTGTGGAGATCACTGTTAAGGGGGCAGGCTGCTGTGAAGGTCAAAGTTAAGGTGGCGAGCTGCTGTGGAGGGTCAGTGTTAAGGTGGAACGGGCCACTGTGGAAAACACTATAATGGGGTGGGGGGCTTTGAAGGTCACAGTTAATGGGGTGGGGCACTGCAGAAGTCACTATTAAAGGGGCAGGCTGCCGTGGAGGTCAAAGTTAAGTGGGTAAGCTGCTGTGGACACTGGCGTACCGCCCATAGAGGCAGACTACGCCGTTGCTATGGGGCCCGTGAGCTGAAGGGGCCGGCCAGGCTGAATGGCCACGCCCCCTTTCCGACCTGAGTACACAAGGGCAAACTTGGAAATTGCCCTGGGCCACATCACCAAAAGGGCCCCCTTCAGGTGGTCTTCCTCATGGGAGCAGAAGTGAATGGGAATCAGTCTGCGCCATCAATTAGGCCGGAAGCAGCAACTCCTTTTAGCAAAGGTTCTCTGTGCTAGTAGCTGATTTCCTGCCTGTGCGCTCCTCATACACTCCCCCCTCCCCCTGCATACACACAGATATCTCAGAGCAATGTCGGGACAGAGAGGGTGGGGGAGGATGTTTTCATCCAGTCTGGATCCTGCCAGCTAACTCCCTCCAGTTCACCCAGCTATGCTGCATAAAAAGTAAGTGTATGTAATAATGTGTGTGTAAAGTGAATATTAATTACAGTATGTGAATGTGTGTATTGTGTGTTTTTATGTGGGTATGTGTGTGTCTGCATATATACTGTTTGTTCTTTGTGTGTGTGTGTGTGTATATATATATATATATATATATATATATATACTGTATGTATGTTCTTTGTGTGTATATATATATACTGTATGTTTGTGTGTGTATGTGTGTGTGTATATATATATATATATATATATATATATATACTGTATGTACTTTGTATCTATGTTTGTGTGTGTGTATATATACTGTATGTATGTTCTTTGTGTGTGTGTATATATATATACTGTATGTATGTTCTTTGTGTGTGTATATATACTGTATGTATGTTCTTTGTGTGTGTATATATATATACTCTATGTATGTTTGTGTGTGTATATATATATATACTGTATTTATGTTCTTTGTGTGTATATATATATACTGTATGTACTTTGTATCTATGTTTGTGTGTGTGTATATATACTGTATGTATGTTCTTTGTGTGTGTATATATATATATACTGTATGTATGTTTGTGTGTGTATATATACTGTATGTATGTTCTTTGTGTGTGTATATATATATACTCTATGTATGTTTGTGTGTGTGTATATATATATATACTGTATTTATGTTCTTTGTGTGTGTGTATATTCATATATATGCTGATGTGAGTATATATGTGTGTGTATGTATATGCACTTCTGCCTCCTTGTTCACTTATATAAGAGTGTGTGCGTGTGTGTATGTGTATATATATATATATATATATATATATATATATATATATATATATTATAAGTGAACAAGGAGGCAGAAGTGCAAAAAAAAGTGAGAAAAAAAGGCAAGAAAGAGGCAGAAGTGCTCAGTTGTCTTGTCTCTCCTCGCTAGCTGAGGACTGGGTAAGGCCTCATGCACATGACCGTATCTGTTTTGTGGTCTCCAAACACGGATCTTGGCGACGAGCATGCCATCTTTTTTTTTCCAGTCTAGAGAAAAGAACATGCTTTATTTTTATGTGAGGCCATGGAAAGACAGTACGGAATGCGGACAGCAGCCATAGATACTGTCATGTGCATGAGACTGTCCATTCACACGTCCACAAATGGATCCGCATTTGTTCCGCAATTTTTCGGAATGGGTGAGGACCTATTTATTTTCAATGTAAAAAAAAATAGAACATGTCTTATCCTTGTCCAAAGACACGGGCAGGAAAAGGCATTTCTATTATAGTGCCGGCTATGTGCGGTCTGCAAAATGTGGAATGCACATGGCCGGCATCCGTGTTTTGTGGATCTGCAATTTGTGGACTGCAAAATAGTTGCAGACATGTGAATGGACCCTTATAGAAAGTCTGTGATCCAGTCTTTCGTTAGTAAGGAGGGACAGTACAAGTATTTCTGCCTCCTTGCTTAAGTGGGGTCTCATTCCCCCGATTTCCACCAATCTAAATTGGCAGGTCACTATGACATGTAGAAAATGTTTGTAAAGGAGAGTTACACTGTATATATTTGTCTGTCCAACCTGCTTCTTGTTTTTTCACTTAAAAGGTTTACTGGGGAATTTGATATGGATGGTCTATCCTCAGCATAGGTCATCAATATCAGATCAGTGGGGATCCGTCTCCTGACACCCACACTGATCAGCTGTTTGAAGAAGCCGCTGTGCTCACCAGAGCTCCGGTGTGCATTGCGGTCTCTTTATAGCTTACCAAGCAGAGCGCCGTAACACTAGACAAAATTTTAAGTGGGGCCCTAAATGAAATACAGCAGACAGTCCTCACATGTGCTGCAGGGTGGTCTGCCCTTCATTGTGGTCCTTGCCCTTCATTGCCTAATTACTAATAGCCTATTTCTAAGAAGCTAATGGGAGGTAAGAGGTACTGAACCCCCCTTTAGAATTTATCTATGTAATATATATATACACACACAAAAACATTATGTATTGTAAGACCTAGGTGTGTAGTGCAATGATGGCGCAGACTCAACTTTTGATGCTGTTGATGTCATCTATTCATGGCTGATTCTAGCAGGACTGGAGTTAGCACCAGTTCTGCCATCTTAACCGCTAGATGCTTCATTTGAACATAAACACAACGCACATAAAATGTACCTATATTGTTCTTATAAGGGCTCATGCGCATGGCCATAGCTAGACACGGACACTGTCTGCATTCCGCATCCGACCTGCAAAAAATGTCGATTGGATGCAGACAAAAAGATGTTCGTGTGCATGAGCCCTTAGGTTAGTGTAATAATTCTACTTTTTTTTGTGTGTGTGGGGGGGGGGGCCCAATTCTGAGTTTTGCTATGGGGCCCCATGATTTCTATGTACGCCCCTGGCTGTGGAGGTCACTATCAAGGGGAAGAAGTGCTGTAGAGGTCACTGTTAGGGGAAACACTGTGGATATCTTTTAACCTCACACACAAACAGAAAATAAAATAGTGGAAATATACCCATGCAAAGCCGCATCATCCTGATAGTCTCTTATATTTATAAAAATGAATTTCTGTCTGTTATTCATGCACGGCCAAATGACTGGACAGATCTGCACCAAATTTGATACATTGGGTGTCAGAAGGTTTTAGACCGGGTCTCAGCTCTCTAGGACGTACCATTCCTGAGATATTCCCAAAAATGTATTAGCCAATAGGAGCTTGCTGCTTCACTCTTATCCTAACTGCCACATGCCACACAGTCACATGACTCATTAGCCAATAGAAGCTCACGGGTTTGGCGTTCGGGTAGGAGCACTGCATTACGGAAACCAGATGGATCCGTTATGCTGCCCATTGACTTCTATTATGACAAAATGCAAAACAGAATGCCTCTTAAAGGCTTCCGTGGCGCATTATTTTATAGCATTCTGTTATATACTGTTATAACAGAATCCATAATGGAACTGCACAAATACCCAAACTCGAATGCCGAACCCAAACTTGAAAAATGCAAGGTCGCTCATCCCTACTCGCAGGTTCTTCAGTCTTGACATACACAGTTACAGCAGGTTTCCATAACAACTGAGCCATTTTTCTTATAACTCACTGTAAGGCCCCATTCACACGTCTGTATTTTGCGGATCGGCAATTTGTGGTCCGCAAAACACGGACACCGGTACCGTGCATTCCGCAATTTGCGGAACACACATAATAGAAATGCCTTTTCTTGTCCGTGTATTCGGACAAGAATAGGATATGTTTCTATTTTTTTCGGGAGCCGCGGAACGGAAGTGCGGATGCGGACGGCACACTTTGTGCAGTCTGTATCTTTTGCGGCCCCATTGAAATGAATGGATCCGCATCCTATCCGCATAATTGTCCGCAAATGCGGAAACGGGTTTGGAGAGGATGCGGATAAAAAAAAACGGACGTATGAATGGGGCCTAAAGGGGACAGGATGATGTGGAGGTTAATATTAAGGGGTCGGGCTGCTGTGGGGAGGTCACTGTTATGGGGGTGGGCCACTGTGGAGGTCACATTTTAAGGGGGTGGGGTGCTGTGCGGGGTCACTGTTAAGAGATGGGCTGCTGTAGAAGTCACTGTTAAAGTGGCGGGCGCTGTGGAGATAACTGTTAAGGGGCAGGGCACTGTGGAGGTCCAAGTTATGGGGGACACTGTGGATATATTTTAATCACACACACAAACATTAAATGAAATAGTCAAAATATAACCGTGCAAAGCCGGGTCATTCTGCTAATATAATATAAAAATGTGGGTGAACCTACACTAAAGTACGGTGTAAATGTAGGTAAGATGTCATACACATCTATTATATACAGTATATATTCACCAATCAAGTAATGGAACATGCCACACTCTTTTTGAGGAGGAACCACTGTGTGCAGGGGCGTAGCTATAGTGGAAGCAGGGGAAATGGCTGCTATGGGCCCGAACTCAGAAGAGGCCCAACCGGGAGGAAGACTGAAAGATTTTATTGTCAGTGCCCCTCAACAGTATTATACAATGACATTATATACAGTGACAGTATATACAGTGACATAACATACAGTATACTGTATATGTGTAGGAAACTGACAGAGCGGCTGTCGGACCTGGTCTGAGAGAGCGATCTTGACCAGCCACAGGAGCAGGGGTTGCACAGGAGGAGGGGGGTGCTAAGAAGTTGCTGTAAGGAGGGGGGGCCCATTTTTAAATTTGCTGTGGGACCCAGTCAGTTCTAGTTACGCCACTGAATTCTGTCATACTGTATACATAGATAATGCAACCATACAGTACATATAAGGTTCCCAAACTATACAAATGAATATTTCCGCTATATAGTACAGTGTGATAATAATGCAGTGGCTAAAAATGGCTAATAAAAAAGATACTCAGCAGGTATAAGGTGTACCTGCTTGAATCTATAAGATCTCTGCCTACCACTTCCTTGACCCAGTACTATTTTCTTACTCTCTGGTTATATATTAACCGAGGACATATTACAAAGTAGGAACACGTCTTGTAGTCACATTTTGTCACCTCAAGGCGATATCTTTATTATAAATGTAACATGCTAGGGGGGATCTCCTGGAGATTTTACATTGGGGACCTGGAGATTCAAATTAAACATCTTCCTGTCTGTTTTTGTTTCCCACCAGGCTGCAGACCTGGTCAATTTCTTTCTGAAAATTCCAGTGAACAGTACCACACGCCTGTTTTCTGTGGATAATGACAACTCATCTTACAGTGCCAACTTCTCAGTGCCAGCAGGTCTTAATTCACTGGTCATATCAATATCAGGTTCAACCTCCTCATTCACTCTTTATGATCCATCTGGTAAGTACTCATATTGCATAGTAATTATAATGCTGCGGTGTAAGAATTGCTTGTTGTCATTGTATTTCCTAGCTTGTATAAAAAAATATGATAATGAACATGACATGGACAGATCTTGCGCTTTTTTCCGCCACACAATTCGCCGTATTGGATTTTTTTTTTATATTTTAAAAGTACGGGCGTTTTCGGTCACGGTGATACCCATGATGTCTATATTTATTGTTATGTAGGTATTTATTTTTTCATTATACGGAAAGGGGGGTGATTTGAACTTTTATATATTTTTTTATTTTTTATATATTTTTTAACATTTTTTAAATTTTTTTTGTGATTATTTTAAAGCTCAAATATGAGCTAATATATTGTGTGTTTTTTTTCTTTATGAGCAATCAGGGATTTACTAGATGGAGTTAAATCCAAAAATTGCTCATTTCTTATCCTGGCCTGCCATCTAGTGGCCAGAATAAGAATTGCAGTTTGAAAACTGTATTCCTCACCATCGAGGATTACAGTTTTCACATGGTGTACAGACACCCCGATTGGCCACTCGGGGCGTCTGTACACCACCCGGAAGCGTAGGCTTCTGGGTTCAGACGCATCCTGATGCCGTGATCACTTGTGATCACGGCATCAGAAGGCCCAGGAAGACGCCGCCGATGGCGGTACGGTAAGTAGCGGCAAGTCTCTGCTGTTAGAAACAGCAGAGACTTGCCGGCCATGACACCCGCCGCACCCGCGAGTGGGCGTCATGTCCCCGCACCGCACCAGCGCCGTACATGTACGGCGCTGGTCAGGAAAGGGTTAAACATCACCAGCAGTAGTATTCCATTGGATGTATACTGTAATTTGAGTGGGAGGAGTCGAAGTGGATGGCACATGTCATGGTAAATGTTCCCTGGTACATAAGTACAATATGAACCATGTCATTTTAAAATTATTTTGCAGTGTCTTTGTAGTAGTTTGTCTAATAAATATTAGTGATGATCGAGCACCGCAAAGCTCGGGTGCTCTGGCCAAACACTAGGTGATGCTCAAGTGCTCGGCCGAGCACAGGAGTATAATGGAAGTCAGGGGCTGGCTGGCAAATTTTGGCCTGGGGGGCAAGCACACAGCACTGGCCCATGTGTAGCGGCCCACCCTTAACCTGTTTAACTCCGCCTACCATATAAAGGCAGTATAGGTAAAAGGGGCTTTAAATCGTTAAAAGGTGGCAGCTAGTTGTGTTTTCATGATGGATCCCAGATACATGACATGGCTGAGTCCGTAGCAACAGCTTGATCATTAGAGGGACCAGATTTACCAACTCCTAAACTGAAGAGACTCCATTAACTATTATGGGGTCTGCTCAGGATGCTGCTCCTTTACTGGACAAAAAGGTCTTGCATGCAGAACATTTCTGTACGGTCTTTTTGACAGAATCTGTGACAGTGACTCAAACGCAAATGTGAACGGATAGTATTAGACGTATAGCATCAGATGTATGTTCAACACACCGATTCAGAGCAAGAACCAAGATCACTACATACACACAGCACCAGAACCAAACCTAGAAGTCAAACACCGCACCAGAACCAAGATTACTACATACATTCAGCACCAGAACCAGGCCCATATGTCAAATACAGCAACAAAATCAACAAGAAATATAGCACCATAACAAAACCCATAAGTTAAATACAGCACCAGAACCAAATTCTCTACATAAATACAGCACCAGAACCAAGCTCACTACATAAATACAGCACCAGAACCAAGTTCACTACATAAATATATCACCAGAACCAAGTTCTCTACATAAATACAGCACCAGAACCAAGTTCTCTACATAAATACATCACCAGAACCAAGCTGACTACATAAATACAGCACCAGAACCAAGTTCACTACATAAATACAGCACCAGAACCAAGTTCACTACATAAATACATCACCAGAACCAAGCTGACTACATAAATACAGCACCAGAACCAAGTTCTCTACATAAATACAGCACCAGAACCAAGCTGACTACATAAATACATCACCAGAACCAAGTTCACTACATAAATACATCACCAGAACCAAGTTCTCTACATAAATACATCACCAGAACCAAGTTCTCTACATAAATACATCACCAGAACCAAGTTCTCTACATAAATACATCACCAGAACCAAGTTCTCTACATAAATACATCACCAGAACCAAGTTCTCTACATAAATACATCACCAGAACCAAGTTCTCTACATAAATACATCACCAGAACCAAGTTCTCTACATAAATACATCACCAGAACCAAGTTCTCTACATAAATACATCACCAGAACCAAGTTCTCTACATAAATACATCACCAGAACCAAGTTCTCTACATAAATACATCACCAGATTTTAAAAGTTCAGTACAGATACCATCTGAGTAGTCAGGTCAACCCTCGTCATATGACCTTGTACGGTGTGAAACTACAACTCCCAGTATGGCCTGAACAAGTGTAAAGGGATACTGGGAGTTGTTGTTGCGCAAAACAGCATGCTACTAACCCATCATCAGCTGTAGATCATCCAAGTGACTACAACACTCATCATATACAGTCAGTAGCAGAATAATTATTTCCATTTAGTGACTTACAGGTGGCGTCTCCTCCTGAGTTCTTCCCCATCTGGCTCAGGCCACCATGATGACTTCTCCCGTCCACAATTCAGCTCTGCAGATTTTGCAAAAGATCTCTTTAGCTTCACACTTTACCAACATATTGCCCCCCTGCATACTGACAAAAACTCATCTTAGTGACACATGCTGTGCCCTGAATATAACAGCAGCATTAGTGTTACACACAGGGCCCCCAATAGTAGTGCCACATACTCTGTGCCCTCTGTATATAGTGACACATACTCTGAGCCTTATGTATATAGTGCCACATACACTGTGCCCTCTGTATACAGTGCCATATGCCCTCTGTGTATAGTGCCACATGCTCTGTTCCCTCTGTATATAGTGCCATACACAGTGCCCCTAATGCTAGTGCCACATGCTTGGTGCCCCTTATAAAAAGTGCCTCTTACATGTGCCCCTTTATGTATTGTGCCTCTTATATGTGCCCATTTGTGTATAGTGCCCCTTCAGTGTGCCCCTTTGTGTATAGTGCCTCTTCTGAGTGCTCCCTGAATACAGCGTACACACACTGTACTATAATACTCGATAAAAGCTAGAATGCAGTGGGTGAGATGTCACTGGCTGACGGTCACATGACAAGCTAGATGTAGTGGGTATATATAATATATACAGCAGTGTATTTACTATATATCTGTACAAACTGCATCTATTATACCTCATACCTCACATATCAGTACACTGCTGTACATACTATATATCTGTACACACTGCTTCTTAGGGTTGTCACGGGTATCGAAACTTCGATACCGAATCAATACTTTTACACCTGTATCGATTCGGTACCGGGATTTGCAGACTTGCGATACTAGCTGCGCTGCTGCGCAGCCTAGTATCTGTCTTTAAGAGGAAGCATGGCGCGCGGCGAGCACCATGTTCCGGGCGCTCAGTGTTGAAGAAGGAGGGAGGGACAGTGGGACTCGGGAGAGAGTCCCTCCCCTCCACTAATGCCACGAAACTAGAGCCAATTAAATGTTCGGGCTCTGAAGATGCCCGCAGCGCCGCACCACTGCCACCAATGAAAGTCCGGCTTATTACAGGAGGAGGAGGGGGGACGCAATAAAAAGTGGTGCCGCCCCTCCTGAGCTCGGGAAACACCAGCAAAGCCGCCTCCTCATCCACCTGACCTCCACAGCGCCAGCCCGAGCCGTGACAGCCAGTCAGCGTGCACTGTGCCACACAGCCCAGTGCACAGAAAAGTCAGCTCAGCAGCAGTCAGCCTATCTGCAGGCATAACAGGTATTATGCCACTGTCTGTGACACCCACCAAAATGTAATTAGCCTGCCTCAAAGTAAAGGCAGGAAATAAAGATAAGGCAGCTAGCAAGATTGGGGTTAATGTGAATTAACCCCAAACTTGCCACTACCATTCTGTTTAAATATGATGGGGGTCACTTATTATTAATGTCAGACTGGACACATGCTTTAGGAGTCCATGTGTCTCAGTCACATTAATAGTAAGTGACCCTTGGCCCCAAGTATCTCACATAATGGGCAGTTGGCCATGGGCACCATGGGGTTAATGTAACAGAATACAGACCAATTAGGCTAGTTTCACACTTGCGGTCGGCTGTTCCAGCAGGGAACTCTGTGTTGGATCCATATTACTCTGACAATCTCATATCTGGTGCAAATTTGCTGTTTAATTCAATAAACGTTTTACGTTTAAATAATCTACAGCCATTTTGTGTTTTCATTTTATTTTTCACGTGGTATCGAATGGTATCGAGTATCGAAAGTTTTTTTGTGGTATCGAAATCGAAACTAAATTTTGGTATCGTGACAACCCTACTGCTTCTATTATACCTCGAACCTCACATATCAGTACACTGCTGTGTATACTATATACCTGTACACACTGCACCTATTATACCTCGTACTTAACATATCAGTACACTGCTGTATATACTATATATCTGTACACGCTACATCTATTATACTTTTATAATAAATGCAGTAAATACAGATATATAGTATATTCAGCAGTGCACTGATATGTGAGGTATGAGGTATAAAAGATGCAGTGTGTACAGATATATGTGGACAGTCATATATTATGGTCACTGTGTGAGGTACGTAAGGTATTGGGGGTTGTAGTTAAGGTTCCAGTCAGTTTTAGGGATAGGATTAGCATTAGTGTTAGTATATATTAGAGCCAGTATTGGGGTTAGGGGCCAGTATTAGGGTTAGGGGTCAGTATTGGGGTTAGGGGCCACCATTAGGGTTAGGGGTCA
>ONZH01006626.1:0-18045 GCA_900303285.1 Rhinella marina | reverse complement strand
AGCTGCAACACGGTCGGCGCCTTTCCAGTTGCTCACAATAAAGGTGGGCGGCTCTGCATGTGGAAAAGGTTCTGATAAGTGGCCTAGTGTCACAAGGAGGAAAAAGTTTTTGAAAATGGTAAAAGGAGTACCTAGCTGACCGTGTCAACGTCCTCAGCGATCCCTCTGTGCCTTATAATTATTGGGTGTCTAAGCTGGACACGTGGCACGAACTGGTGCTCTATGCCTTGGAGGTGCTGGCCTGCCCTGCCGCCAGAATTTTGTCAGAGCGGGTATTTAGTGCCGCTGGGGGCATAATAACTGCTAAGCGCATCCGCCTGTCAACTGAAAATGCTGACAGGTTGACGCTAATCAAAATGAACAAGGCCTGGATTGTCCCTGACTTCGCTACTTCACCAGAGGAAAGCGGCTGAACATAAAGGAACTTTGAATGTGGCTTTTAGGGTGTATTGAATACACTGTATTCCCATGCACCCCTTCCTTTTCTTGTCCTCCCTCTCCTCCATCATATCAAAATGCTTATTAGGCTGCCCTCGCCTTTAAATATTTAAGAGGTTCACCTGCACGCCCTCACCCCTAATTTTTTAACCTAAAAAATTAACCTCACTCTGGTCCTCCTCCTGACACGTTGACCTAACAAGAAACTGTCTTGCGCCGCCCTGCAAACTGGGACATGAAGCTAGGAGTTTTGGATGACTTTGTTTCTTGTGCTCTGCCAGCAGACACTGTTTCACCGTGCCCAGAGCCATGGCCTCTGTGTGCACCATCAGCAGCATGCCCACTTCCCTGTCCCTACTGCTCGCCTTGCGCATATGAAATGGTATATATGCAAGTTTGTCAAAAGTACAAGTTGCGCAGATTTTTTTTTATAGTGTATGAGCAGAAAAATTTCACCGAATGTCAGAAATATTTAGAAATATTTTTGCGCAAGGAGGCACAGATAGTGTAGCGATAGGATTTGGCTAGGCAGGGCTAGTTGTTGTGTTGAAAAGACCCAAAAGTCCTTTTAATGACTATTGTTATATCTGGCTGCAATATTTTTATTCTTGGTCAAAATTTGCGCAAGTTTTCCTGCTGCGCAGCGTGTGCAGTACAATGTTTGTTTCTCCAATGTACCTGACATTTGTTGTGTTTTTTTCTGCCTCTAATCACGGCGAAATTACATGTGCAGTACAATGTTTGGTTCTCCTATATACCTGACATTTATTGTGTTTTTTTCTGCCGCTAATCACGGTGACATTAGTAATGTCGCCTTGAATAGCGGCAGAAAAAAAATACACCAGATTTCTGGTATTTGGGATACACAAATGTTAGACAGCAGACGCTGAAAAGGTGGTGTTAAGGTCAGGCAACCTTGCGCAATTCTTAACCCACCACAAAAATAATGTATGTAGCCAGATATAATATCCCTTAAAAGGGCTTTTCAACAGAACAACTAGCCCTGCCTAGCCAATTTCTATCCCTACACTATCTGTCCCTCCTTGCGCAAACTTTATACAGCAGACTCAGCGCAGGTAATGTCGCCTTGATTAATGGCAGAAAAAATGACACCGTATGTCAGCTATATAGGATACAGCAACGTTCTAATGCACAAGCTGCACAGGTGGTGTTAAGGTCAGGCAAACTTGCGTTCTTTTTGCCCCAAGAGAAAAAAATAAATTGCAGCCAGATATAACAATACTTTGTGTCTTTTTAACAGAACAACTAGCCCTGCCTAGCCAAATCCTATCCCTACACTATCTGTGCCTCCTTGCGCAAACGTTATACAGCAGGCGCAGATGAGGTACTGTCGGCTTGATTGGCGGCAGAAAAAATAGCAACGGATGTCAGGTATATAGACTACAGAAACTTAATAATGCACACGCTGTGCACGTGGTGTTAGCGTAAGGCAAACTTTCATTCTTTTTGCCCCAAGAGAAAAAAATAAGTTGCAGCCAGATATAACAATAGACTTTTGTGTCTTTTTAACAGAACAACTAGCCCTGCGTAACCGAATCCTATCCTTACACTATCTGTGCCTCCTTGTGCAAACGTTATACAGCAGACGCAGATGAGGTACTGTCGGCTTGATTAGGGGCAGAAAAAATAGCAATGGATGACAGGTATATAGGATACAGAAAGTATTAGAATGCACCAGCTGCGCATGTGGCGTTAAGGTCAGGCCACCTTGGACAATTTTTAACCCCCCCCCCCAAAAAAAAATAAAAAATTGTAGCCAGATATCACAATAGCCCTTAAAAGGGCTTTTGGGTCTTTTCAACTGAAAATCTAGCCCTGCCTAGCCAATTTCTCTCCCTACACTATCTGTCCCTCCTTGCAGCAGCTCTCCCTCACTCGGTCTGAGCCGGTCACATGTCACCGGGTTCTATATAGCACCCGATGATGCATTCCCGGCCAGCCAATCACTGTAATGCCAGTAGCCAAGATGGCTATGGCATTACATTGAATGCCAGTACCTCCCAGCACGTTAATTGCTAACGCGTCATCGGGTGCTATATAGAACCCGGTGACATGTGACCGGCTCAGACCGAGTCAGGGAGAGCTGCTGCAAGGTGGGACAGATAGTGTAGGGAGAGAAATTGGCTAGGCAGGGCTAGATTTTCAGTTGAAAAGACCCAAAAGCCTTTTTAAGGGCTATTGTAATATCTGGCTACAATATTTTGTAGCATGGCGCTCGAGCACCACGTGGCCCCGAGCACCGCAATGCTCGACCGAATAGCATATTTGGCCGAGCATGCTCACTCATCACTAATTATAAAGTAATATTTAAGTATTTTTTTTAATTTTCTTAATTCCCAGAGAACCCCTTTAATGTCCAGATAAGAATAAGCTTTTCACCAGGCCTGTTATTGTAAAGTAGAATAAAACAAAGTTAATGTAAAAGACTGATTGTATATCAAAGTTAAAAACCTGCATTTATTAAAATGAGAGTCCTATGTGGTGAAATATAGTATGTCACATATTAACCCCTGCAGTATCACAACATGTACATCGTGTCAATCAATCACTGTCAACAGCTGCTGCTGATAACTGCTTTCCAACCCTAAAGGCCAGGATTGGAAAAGACTCTGATCCCAGCATAAGCAATGTGATTAATACTGATCATGGTGCAGACAATTGGTGGATTAATGGACATCAGTCGTAAAGTCAAACGTAAGTTACGATTAATATGCAACCGTTCCTTTATTAAGGAGAGTTGAGTTAATTCTTTCACGTAAATGTAATATGAATTGGCATATAGTGCTCTCCACTAGTGCATGTTTTCTTTTTGTTGTTTATTGCGGGGGGCAGGGTGCTTTATGGAAGCAGCAATAAATGGGGGTAAATTGACAAAGAAATGAGTGAGTGAGAACAATTCAGCTACGGTCTTGATGTCTGTACATCAGGTGGAGGGCACTTAGATCACTTATTAAATGTTACATAAACTTGATAACTCATTCAACTGTGTGCAACTTTTTGGGTAATTGTAACATGTTGTCATCATGAAATATGCTACTTTGAAATTGAGTCCATCTTTTTGAAACACCCTGTATAATGACAGGGAGCCACAAAGTCTGATCCATTCTGTCTTGCCTGTCTCTAATTCTTCCAACTTCTCAGACAGCGTTTGAGCTTCACAGACACAGTATGGAAAATATGTATTTTAAGATGATGACTTTACAGAGGACTTCAACACATGTTCAGAAATTACCATAGTGATCTAATATTTGATTATTCATGAGGCAGCCACTCAAAATGGTTGGTGCATATTGGAAGACTTGCTGTATAACATGATGTCTGCAAATTGTACGCCTTTATTTTCATGGTGATAGGTTCTGCTTAAAGGCTATGGACATTATTTGGGGCTTTTATGTATTAAAGTATTATATTATGGGTTAAAAAAAAGCATAATATCAATAGTTTTTTATTAAATAAAGTTTCTCAGTTTGTCTTCTGCAGCCCATTCTCATATTATAGAGCCTGCTCTGTTGCATTCACTGTTAAACCCTTCAGATGTGCTCTCAGATGGCTCAGTCTAACTCCTCTGTCTCTTATGCTAAACACAAATCTAAGCTGACTCTTTACAAACAAACTAAGCAACAAGGCTATAGACACGTGTGCAGACCTTTTTAACCCCTTCAGCACCTGCCATTTTTCACCTTCGTGAGCACCTTTGGAACGCTCTTACTTACCTATGCGATTCTGGGACTGTTTTTTGTGAAACATTTTACTTTGTGTTAATGGTAAATTTCGATAAGAGTCAATATGTTTTACATTTATTTCATTAAAAATCAAAATTTACAGAAAATTTGGAAAAAAAATTGCAATTTTCTAAATTTGAATTTCTATGCGTTAAAGAAAGATAGTGATACCTCATAAAAGTTATTAAATAACATTCACCATGTGTCTACTTTACATCAGCATAGTTTTTTAAATTACATTTTATTTTTTTAGAAAATTAGAAGGCTTGTAATTTTAGAATTTATAAAATTGTCTGTAAAATTTTCAACACCTACTTTCTTAAGGACTATAATTCAGTTCTGAAGTCACTTTGAAGGCCTTACATAATATAAGCCACCCATAAATGACCCCATTTTGGAAACTATACCCCTCAAGTTTTCGAAACTGACTTTATTAAGTTTGTTAACCCTTTCACATAAATTAAAGCAAAATGAAGGTGAAATTTTAGATTTTAAATTTTTTTGTGCAGATTTTCCATTTTAATCCATTTTTACTGTAATACAGCAAGACGAACGAATCAATATTTATTACCCTAATTCTACAGTTTACAGAAACACCCCATATGTGATGTCATCATAAAGCTCTACATGGGCACACGACAGAGAGCACCATGTGGTTTTTGGAGGGCAGATTTTGCTGGAATTGTTTTCAGGAGCCATATCATATATGAATGGAAACCAACAAAAAATAACCCCATTTTGGAAACTACACCCCTCAAGGAATGTATTGAGGGGCAGAGTGAGTGCTTTGGCCCAACAAGCATTTCATAGATTTTAGAAAAGACTGTGAAAATGAAAAATTACATTTTTACAAGAAAATGTTGCCTTAGCCTCAAATTTTTCATTTTCACATGAGGTAAATGCTGTTTCCCATTTTCTCCTGAATACAGCAAAACTGCATTCGTGGTCATAAACTGCTGTATGAGCAGATAGAGTTCAGAAGGAAAGGAGCAGCATCTGAATATTCTAATATGGAATTTGCGGAACTTGTTTTTAAGGGCCGTAACTTTTTTTTTTTTTTTTTTTTTTTTACAGAGCTGTGTAAGGGCTTATTTTTTGCAGAACGGGCTAAATTTTTATTTGTACCATTTGGGGGTACATATATCAGTGTTTTCTATTTTAATTTTTTATGGGGTTCCTCATGCGGTATTTATTTATTCTGTGTGTTGGTTATGGTGATACCAAATGTAAAGGTTTTTTTTACGTTTTACTACTTTTTCAGCATAAATTCACTTTTGTGTTAAAAATAAATAATATTTTGCATTGCCATATACTAACATCCATAACATTTTATTTTTTCACCAATGTAGATGTGTAAGGGCTTGTTTTTTGCAGGAAGGGCTGTAGATTTAATTGATATCATTTTAGGATACATATGACTTTTTGATCACTTTTTCTTCATTTTTTTTTATTTTAAAGCGTTCACCATGCAGTATTAGTACCATAATCCTTTTATAGATCAGGTCATTACAGACACAGTGATACCAATTATATTTATTTAATTTTTTATTTTTTAATCACTTATAAATGGACTTATTAAAGTGGATATGGGAAAAGGCAATTTATTTTATTTTTTTATTTGTTTTTACATTTACATTTTTAAACTTGAATATCCAGTGGGGCTGATGGCTGTACTATACTCTCAAAGGGGCAGATCCTTAGACACAGTGAGGACAAGACGCACAGAGGCGACAGCGTGGTGGCACAGGGGCCGTACATACAGGCTCAGATCTTCGCAGAAAGGAACAGTGAAAATCAGAGCCTGTAACCAACTTTCTTTCATAGAATTCTGCTCTGATTGGCTAGTCTGTATAGGCTGCTGCACATGCACTTATACACAGCAGCCTGTCAACCGGTATCTTGGGGGCAGGTGATGCACTCTGCACATGAATACAGACTTACCTTATGAGTCCGCTGTATTGTTTCAGCGCTGCAAGAAGCAAAGGTGCACATTTTTTGCATCATTCTGGCTACTAGTACTACTAACCTATAGCTATAATACGCTGCCCTTACATAAATAGGAATAGTATAGCAGTCTTTTGTATGTGACTAGACACAAGAATTTTCTTTCATAAAATATTATGTAGTATCATTAGCATATAACGGCCTTGTGTGTGTGTATACACATACATTTCTTTTTTCATTAAAAAAACAAGTATACGTAGAGGTCTTTTAACCCCCTGGATACTGGAGGTTTTTTTTTTTCATTTTTGCGTTTTCATTTTTCTTCCCCGTCTTTTTGGAGCCATAACTTTATTTTTCTGTTCACCTTAGGCCTTATTTTTTGTGAGACAAGTTGTACTTTCTAATGCCACCATTTAATATGGCATAAAATGTAGTGGGAAGTGGGGGAAAAAATCCAAATGGGATGGAATTGGAAAAAAAACACAATTCCTCAACCATTTACGGGTTTTGTCCCATGGTATAAAATAAATGAAATAGTGTAATAGTGTAATAGTGTAATTAAAACTTTAAAAAGCTTTGAGCTGTGTGGGGGCTAATTTTTTGCAGGGCGATCTATAGTTTTTATTGATAGCATTTTGAAGTGTGTGTGACTGATTTTATTACTTTTTTGGGGTAAGAAGCAATGAAAAATGGCGAATCGGAGAGTTTAATACTTTTTTCTGTTCGCCGTATCGGAAAAATATTTTTATTTTAATAGTACAGGCGTTTTCGGACACGGTGATGCCCATGATGTTTATATATATTTTTTATTTATGTATTTATTCTACTGAAAGGGGGGTGATTTAAATTTTTTTTTAGGTTTTTTTTTTTTTAAACTTTTTTAATGTTTTTGTAGCCAGTGTTTGAGGCTACAAGACTCATTGTTTACACGTGCTGGTGGTGAAAGAGTTAAGAGTATTCTCTCTCTGTATATTTTCAGGGTCATTTATTAGACACCAGTCTTAATATTCCCTATAGCTGACAGTGGATCTTCCGGAGCTATGTAGAGGCTCGACATAATTTTGGTGGATCCACCACCGCTTCTAAATGTAACACAGCTTCCAAGCTGTCTTACATTTAGACCACTTTCTATGCCTAAACCAGGTGTAGAAAATGTTAAATGAGATGGGCCTGCTGGACTATCCCCTTCCCCACCCACGCCATGCCACTTTCTTACATCTGGCGTGAGCAGAGAAAAGTTGCAGATTGCGGCACAATGGTCCTTTCTGGTTAGTAAATGACCCCCTTTGTTTCTTTTACTTATAGTTAGAATAGTGGCCTTTTGTGTTCCAAAAAAAAGGAACAAATTCCAGCTTCCCAATAAAAATGATGGTCATTAGTAAACAAGCGATAAAACCTCCCATAGAAAAAACACTTATCTACGCATTTCAGATTAAAACATAGAATCCTTACTCGTCGTCATGAGTAAGGATTCTAATGTTTGAATCCAAAACGTGTAGATACAGTGCCATAAAACCAGCAATAGAAAAATAGGCCTCCAAAACCTATAATAAGCTCCACTCATTTTAGGTCTCGTGGTGATCCCAGCCAGAAGGTAAAGTGCAAAAATAGCATCTTTCCAGTACAAACATATGCTAATGGTTTTACAAATGCTTTGTTTTGAAATCTTTTGTAACAAAAAAAAAATGGATTAAATGTTTTCATAATTTTCAACGTTTTTTCTTCAATATATATATATATTTTTTTTTTTTTAATATTTTATCTGTCATCTGTGAAGAAGAAAAACGTTTAATGCGTCCTGTGAAAAATAATATTAGGTTGCTCAGAAATTAAATAGTTATTTGCACTTAGGCCCATAGCTAAAATTGGCATGGTAAGGATGGGGGATAAACACTTTGGTAATTAAGTAATGGAAGAAACTTCCAGAAGGTCAATTATCACTGCAGCACTTGAAAGCATGGAAGCCCACCTGGAGTTTGCAAAAAATCACCTAAAGGACACTCAGACTATGAGAAACAAGATTCTCTAGGCTGATGAAACCAAGATTGAACTTTTTAGCCTCAGCCTCATATCTGGAGGAAACCAGGCAATGCTTATAACCTGCCTTATACTGCCCCTATAGAGAAACACAGTGGTGGCAACATCATGCTGTGGGGGTATTTTTCAGTGGCTATGACAGGGATACTGGTCAAAGTTGAGGGAAAGCAGTGTGGAGCACAGTACAGAGATATTCTTAATGAAAACCTGATCTACAGTGCTCTAGACCTCAGACTAGGCCAAAGGTTCACCTTCCTACAATACAAAGACCCTAACTACCCAACCAGGACAACACTGGCTTAGGGAAAACTCTGTGAATGTCCTTGAGTGGCTAAAAACTTCAAAAGTACTAAAGGGAATCAACGATTTTAGAAAATGTTTTGAGCAGTGGGAAAAATAGGGCAAATCTATTGCTCCAAATGGAGAGGAATGTTAAGGAGAATAAAGTTTTAAACTATATAAGTAAGGAGACTATTTTTTTATTAATGTATTCATGTGTCAATGTTATTTCCGCTTTGCTGTTACCATATAATCAGCATTTTTGGAGATACAGAAATGCTGAATACACAGAGATCAGCAGTGCTACAAATGTTCCGCTTATCTCTCTGGACATCTTGGCTGCTCTGGCTACGTTGTGGCTGTTATATATGACGGGTATGATTTGCATTAATGTGTCTACAACATGAATCTTGTAGCCGTGACAGGTTATTTTGTGGGGAATTTTATGCTTAACAAGAATCCTGTGAATTTGTGTGCACTTATGTCAAGGTAAGTTCAGCTTTGCTGTTACTGTATAATCAGTCTGTTTGGAGAAATCCTGACAAATCTGCCTAGCTATGGCATTATTTAGGAATGAGGAAGACGTTTACTGTATCTTGATATATTTTGTATTCTGTAGTCTCACATGTTCACATGGTTGTAGTTTAGCTTTCCCAGGATGCTGAAAGGCAAATCTGCCTAGCTATGGCACTATTTAGTAGTAGGGAAAGGAATTTATCTTGGTACATTTAGTATTCTGCAGTGTATTACAGCTGCACATAGCTATAACCCAGCTTTCCTAGGACACTGAAAGGCAAGTCTGCCTAGCTTTAGAACTATTTAGGAATGGGATTTATTTTGGTAGGTTGAGTATTCTGCAGTCTATTACATTTCCACATTATGGTAACCCAACTTTCCGAGGACCTTTAAAGGCAAATCTGCTTAGCTATGGCTGTATTTAGGAACGCGGAGGATTTAACTTGGTAGATTTAGTATTCTGTAGTGTATTACAGCTGCACATAGCTGTAACCCAGCTTTCCTAGGACCCTGAAAGGCAAGTCTGCCTAGCTTTTAGTACTATTTAGGAATGGGATTTAACTTGGTAGATTTAGTATTCTGACGTCTATTACAGTTCCATGTGGTTTTAACCCAGCTTTCGTAGGACTGAGAATGCCAAATCTGACTAGCTCTTGCACTATTTGGGATTAAGGAGAAGGATTCATGAAGGTAGACTTAGTATTTAGCAGTCCCTATTACAGCTTGATATAATGTGTTACCAAGTTTTCCTAGGACCATGAATGACAAATCTGTCTAGCTATGTAAGAGTATGGAGGATTTGTCACTGGGATTCTTACTCTTTTTTAGGCTTCAAGTTAGCTAATACAGCTAGATATTCTATAGTACCAAGGATTTACCTTTTCATAAATAGGCTAATCTGGCATTCTGCAGTCTGGGAAAGTTGGCTAACAATCTCTGTGGGGCAGTGATCAGGGCATGTTGGTTATATAAAATACATATAATGCTGCCCTGATATATTGCATAAATCTATCATATGGTACCAGGGCAACATCATCTGTTGTCATCAATACAGCCCCTTTTCAGAACCCTGAACTGCAAGCTGGTCTAACTATATGAAGGGATTTATCACTATATCACTAGGCAAATTGGGAATTCAACAGTCTGGAAAACCTGGGTAACAACCCCTGCAGAAAAATAATGGAGACCACACTTGGTATATACAATCTATATACACTATATCTATAAATATAATATCAGGACAACCGTGTGCATACACTATAAATGTGGTTTTGATCTCCCGCATACCTTCAGATGCTACCCAGCTTTTCAAAGCTTTTGAAAGGCATACCTGCACAATTATGTAGTGAAGGGAGTAATTATCACTGAGTAACTTGGCAGACTAGCACTTCAGCTCTATGTACTACTGCTGGTACTATGCATATACTACAGCTGGTGCTATTGGCACTATGGTTGGCACCATTAACAAATGTATTTTGAACTATTATTTACAACAAAACAGACACTCACTATGTAGACAAAAATGATCCAGACTAAACCGAGTCCTCTCCTCACATGCACTAGTATAAGAGGTGGAGAGGGAAGGGTGAGAAGATATGGCTGCAGCCTGAAAGAACAATGCACTGCTTTTCTATTTTATTTGGTCTGCAGTTGTGATATGTTAGGAAACAGACTGAAAGTTCAAATAACAAGGCCATATAGTTAGATTAGGTTTTGCTGATTGTTTTTTGTTTGGATTCTGGGTTTAGTAGCCTCTTAACCCTTTCACTCCCGGAGGTTTTTTCGGTCATGCATTTTCATTTTGCGCTCCCTGCCTTCAAACAGCCATAACGCTTTTATTTTTCTGTTCACATAGCTGTATGAGGGCTTGTTTTTTGCGGGACAAGTTGTACTTTCCAACGCCACCATTTAATATTGCATATGGTGTAGTGGGAAGCGGGAAAAAAATTCCAAACCGGGTGAAATTGCAAAGAAAACGCTATTCCGCTACAGTTCTACGGGTTTCTTATTTACAGCGTTCGATGTGCATTAAAACTGATCCGTTACTTTCATTCTACTGGTCAGTACGAATCCGGCAATACCTAATATGTATAGTTTTTCCTGCGTTTTCATAGTGATAAAATAATTAGAAAGTTGCCCCTTTTTTTTTTTTTTTTTCCTTGTCACATCTTGACCCCTACAACTTTTTGGTATTTATGTGTACAGAGCTGTATGTAGCTTTTGCGGGACGATCTGAAGTTTTTATTGATACCATTCTGGGGTGTGTAGGACTTTTTGATCACTTTTTATTTAATTTTTTTTAGAAAAAAAAGCGACAAAAAACGGCAAATCACCATTTGGACGCTTTTTTCCGCCACACAATTCGCCGTATTGGAATTTTTTAAATATATTTTAAAAGTACGGGCGTTTTCGGTCACGGTGATACCCATGATGTCTATATTTATTTAGGTATTTATTTTTTTAATTATACGGAAAGGGGGGTGATTTGAACTTTCATATCTTTTTTATATATTTCTTAACATTTTTTTTAATTTTTTTTTTACTATTTGAAAGCTCAAATATGGGCTTATATATTGTGGCTTTTTTTTCTTTATGAGCAATCAGGGATTTTCTAGACTCAGAAATCCAAGAATTGCTCATTTCTTATCCTGGCCTGCCATCTAGTGGCCAGAATAAGAATTGCACTTTGAAAACTGTAATCCTCACCAGCGAGGATTACAGTTTTCATATGGTGTACAGACACCCCGATTGGCCACCCCGATTGTACGCCTTCGCTTCCGGGTTCAGACGCAACTAGATGCCATGATCACGTGTGATCACGGCATCTAAATGCCCAGGAAGACGCCGCCGATGGCGGTAAGTAGCGGCAAGTCTCTGCTGTTAGAAACAGCAGAGACTTGCCGGCCATGACGTCCGCCACACTTGCGAGCGGGCGCCATGTGCCCGCATCGCCCCAGCGCCGTACATGTACGGCGCTGGGCGTGAAGGGGTTAAATACAATGTCCCCAATGGCTTTACTTGGAACATTCCTCAGCAGTTTCCTGTGGATAATAAACAGGGGCGGAACTACCACTGTAGTGGCTGCTGTGGGAGTCGCCAGGGGCGGACTTGGAATTTAAAGTGGCACCATGTTGTGGACAGGCCTAAATTGACAGAAGGTGTTCACACACATAGCAAACAGGCTCCATCCTGCCCAAAAGTAAAGAGGATCATTTGATCCACGAACAAGCATGAGCAGCTCCCAGTTTTGTTGTTCACCATCCAGACACAGGTGGCACCTTCATTTCATACCCCTATATCTGCCAGGACAGTGTCCAGGTGTTCAGCCTGTTATCCTGCAAAGTTGATCCAGAGGAGGCAGAAAAAAAACATCATGAGGTAGAAGCCAGAATAACTCCCTGGATCAACAACCCTTCCTCAGAATTCTAGTATTCCAGTTATTACTTTAGTTGCCCTCTTCTGAATCTTCTCTAGCTCTGTTATATCTTTCTTATGCACAACAGCCCAAAATTATACGCAATACTAGATGTGTGGTCTGACTAGTGATTTGTAAAGTGGAAGGATTATGTTCTTGTCAGGTGCTTTTAAGCCCCTTTTGATGCAACCCATAATCTTATTGGCCTTGGCAGCAGCTGTCTGACACTGGTTTCTACAGCATAGTTTGCTGTCCACTAAAATTCCTAAGTCCTTTTCCATGTTGGTGTTATCCAGTGTTTTACCATTTAGTATATACTGGTGACATGTATTTTTCCTTCCCATGTGCATAATCTTTCATTTGTCAGTGTTAAACCTCATCTGCCACTTCTCAGCCCAAGCTTCCAATCAATTATAGACCAGTAAGCCTAACATCCATAGTGGGAAAAATGTTTGAGGGCCTTCTACAGGACTACATACAGGATTATCTGTCAATAATATAAGTGATAGTCAACATGGTTTTACTAAGAACAGAAGCTGTCAAACGAATCTGATTTATTTTTATGAGAAGATGAGTAGAAGCCTGGACAGAGAAACGGCTGTCAATATTGTGTTTTTGGAGTGTGCTGGGTCTGCTATTATTTAACTTATTCATTAATGACATAGAGGATGGGATTAATAGTGTTGTTTCTATTTTTGCACGACACCAAACTTTGTAATACAGTCCAGCCTATGGAAGAGGTTAAACTGAGTAAAACTGGGAGAGTCACTTGTTGAGAAAGATTTGGGTGTATTAGTAGATCATAGACTAAATAACAGCATGCAATGCCAGTCAGCTACCTCTAAGGCCAACAGAATTTTGTCTTTTATTAAAAGAGGTATGGACTCCCTCAAAAAACAAGAGGCCACTCCCTATGACTGGAGAAAAAAAGATTCAGTCATAAGAGGCAACAAGCATTCTTTAAAGTAAGGTCTGTAAATCTCTAGAATAGCCTGCTGCAGGAGCTGGTCACAGCAAATACAGTAGATGGCTTCAAAAAGGGTTTATATGACTTTGTAATTCAAAATAATATTGAGGCTTATCACAATGTATAGAAATCTTGTTCTACACACCTTTATCCTTTGGCCCAACCCCTTTTTAAAAGGAAGATGGACATTGATCCAGGGATCGATATAGTAGGATTATAGGTTGGACTGGTTTGACTTTTTTCTTTTTCCAACTATATAACTATGTAACTATGTATGTAACTATTCAGATGTCTTCTTCTGTGTTAATTTTGTACAGTTTATTATTCTCAGCAAAAAAAGAAAATATGTTTTACTGTGGAACCTTACTATGAGATCATTAATATATTGAAGAGAACATGGTGGCTCTGTGGTTAGCACTGGTGTCTTGCAGCGCTGCGGTCCCAGGTTCGAGTACAACCGAGGGCAACATTTGAGTTTGTTCTCCCCATGTTTGTGTGGGGTAAGGTAAGGTAAGGAACCTAGATTGGGGAGAGTTAGATGCTAATGTCTGTAAAGGGCATTATAAATATATGATTTACATTGACTCACCCCAATCTAGTTTATAACTTATCTCCTCAAAGAAACTGATTAGATTAGTTTGACAGGTGAGATCCCTCATAAATATGACTGTGTGGTCTGAACAGATCACTTTACTGCAAATACCTGCTCATCTGTCATTCTAATCCTGCCTGTAATAATACCACCTCTGTGTATAGATGAGAGGATACATTTACAGTAGGTGACTGTCAGAGCTTATCTATTCTTTCCCTGTACAATGACCTCTTCACAGGCCACAGAGCATACCTAGAAAACTCTCCCATCAAAGTCAATGAGGTCTTCTCCAGACCATTGTGTCTATGGCCCATGTGGCTGCCATAAAGCAATATTCTAAATGTTGCTGTTAAGAACAGCTCAGGCAAGATGGCCACCCCATAACCATGTTCAGTAAATAGAATAAAAAAATCTGCAGTCAGAAAAAAAAACATATTAGAAAATAGGTGTGTGGTATTATCTGGTTTTAACAGGCAGATAAAGGATTTGGTGACACATTAACTTTAAGTATTCGTATAACTACACACTGCCCAAAAGAAAGAGGGGCTAGCAAAAAATTATATCAGCTGTGTCACTACATTGTCAATTAAAAACTTTTCCAGGAAAGTTTCAGATAAAGGTATGATCCAGGAGGTCACGCTAAGAAAAGTGACAAAAGATGAAAGCAATCTGTCAATGCTTATAATCAGATCATGGGCTGACCTGTGTTTTTAACATGCATGCCTTCACATATGTAAGATGCAACAAAATTGGCCAAATTGCAAACTAGTTATAAGACACTGTTTTGTTAGAAAGCAATTCAAGCTGTTTCCCGTGATGAAAAATATGGCCGTTGTGGAGTGGACACATTGTAGCTGTTCTAAGAAGAGTGCATGAAATCCCATGATGCCGTTTTTAATGTGATGAAGGAAATGATGGAATTCAATTCTTTGGAGACTTTTTAGCTTGAAAGAAACCAGTAAAGAAGCACTATCAAATACTCAGGCTTGTAGAAAAGGCTCCAGAGTGAAGAGGGTTTAGAGAGGATGCACTTCTCATATTACATAGTAACATAGTTTATAAGGCCGAAAAAAGACATCTGTCCATCCAGTTCGGCCTGTTTTCCTACAAGTTGATCCAGAGGAAGGCAAAAAAAACCCGTGAGGTAGAAGCCAATTTTCCCCACTTTAGGGGAACTAATTCCTTCCCGACTCCATCAAGCAATCAGAATAACTCCCCCTGGACTCAACGACCCCTCTCTAGGTAAACTATAACCTGTAATATTATTACCATCCAGAAATGGCATCCAGGGCCCCTCTGAACTCTTCAGTTCGGGCGCAGAGAGAGCCTGCAGACTTGCCCCGGCTATCCTCAATGCCGCCTGAAGCCCGAATGAAGAACGCACGGCACAGCCGCGGGATTTCGGGCCACAGGACAGGGCCACGCCAGCAGAGTGAGCTGCCTGGCCCTGTCATCACGTACCGGAGGCGTGTTTAGAGGTGGGGAAACCGACGACTCTAGGAGTAGGGGTTAGGCCGCCCCCCTGCTATCAAAAACAGGGAGACTAAGGATAATATAATTAACATATTGCCTCAGGTTCATTTGCACATTGCAAATGACAACCTGTTTATAGGCTAAAAACTGATACAGAAACTTAAGGCTACTTCACACTAGCGTAGCACGGATCCGGCACTAAAGGGTCGAATCGTAACGCTACATGTGTGGACAGCGCTCCCCCACACATGACACACATAACCACAGACACATACAAACAAATACAACATACATACAAACATACAGACATACTACATACATACATATTCACATACTCCCGGACGCCGGCAGAACGTCTTCACGCGCCTCCTGCGCGCAGTGAGACGATTCCAAGCGCCCTCTGCTGGGCGCAGTGGGGAAATGTCATACGCTGTCTGTTATATATTGAATGACCCCCAATCAGGTTTTTTGTTGTCCGGATGCATTTGATGAAGACAAACCTGTCTCATCAGTTCCCGACAATGAAACAAAAAAGCGTTTTTTCCGGTATGAGCCCCTATAACGGGAACTCAATACCGGAAAACCGGTTAGCTAAGCAAGTGAAAATCATGCTTGATCAGGTTGAGATCTGGGGATTGGCCATTGCAGAAAATTCCACTTCTTTGCCTTAAAAAACTCTGTGGTTGCTTTCGCAGTATGTTTGGGTCATTGTCCATCTGTAATGCACTGACAGCCTACCTGGGTCTCACAGGCTTCGGGCTACCTTCACAGCCAGAGTCTTTGTCACGGCGGGGACCCATACCCTCCACAATCACCTTCTATGCCGCGCTCAGCGCTGACTGCAGCATAGAAAGATAACGCATCGGCATATGTGTTTTTTCACCGATGTCGGCGTATACAGTAGGGGCTCAGCTGTCAGTGACTGCCGGGCCCCTGCCGCTGATTTGGGGGGGGGGGCACAGCTGTACATCGCTGGCGGGGAACGGGTTAAGCAGGAGCATGCACAAATCTCATAAGGCCCCATGGCAAAATGTAATATGGACCCCTCTGCCCGACAGTTTGCCACAACATGTGCATCAAACACTTCCACACAAAGCAAAACTCAAAAGCACAATGCCCCAGTTTTACAGGTTTTTTTAAATTGAGCGGAAGAACTTAAAGTCGTCACCCTTGGCATCTCCAACCTTATCCAATTCAGAAAAAGTGGAACAGGTGCTTCAAAAATGTGGAGATCATTCTGAGCGGCATTTTTCTCAGTGTATTTACACCAAACAACTGGTACAAATGCATTTATAAATCTCCTCCATATAGCTCTAAATCACTGGTTCCCTTTGCATAATATGGTACATTACAAAACTGACTAACTGCAGCCACCACTGGGGGAGCTTAGTGCATAGGGATTTATACAGTTACTTTAAAGAGGACCTTTCATGGGTCCAGACATTAAAGGGTTTCTGTCATCAGAATTTAGCCTACAAAACCTAGTGTCATTTGCAAATCGCAAATGACACCTGATGACAGAAAGCCTTCTTTTATAGAAAACTGTATGGTAGTTTTTGTTAAAATAGCATTTTTATAATATGCTAATTAGGCCCCCTAGGTGCAGTAGGCGTGAACCCTGCACCTAGGAGCGGCCATAATAACGCCCTTTACCCCTCCTCCCTTGCGTTGATTGACAGGGCCGGGCAGCCATCTCTTTCGTCTCCCAGCCCTGTACGATCGCGAACTCCCGCGCCTGCGCATTGCGATAAGCAATCCGCGCATGCGCATTGATGAAGCCGGGACCCGGGCGGCCGCCGGCTCTCAACGCGCGTGCGCAGATTGCTTATCGCAATGCGCAGGCGCGGGAGTTCGCGATCGTACAGGGCCGGGAGACGAAAGAGATGGCTGCCCGGCCCTGTCAATCAACGCAAGGGAGGAGGGGTAAGGGGCGTTATTACGGCCGCTCCTAGGTGCAGGGTTCACGCCTACTGCACCTAGGGGGCCTAATTAGCATATTATAAAAACGCTATTTTAACAAAAACTACCATACAGTTTTCTATAAAAGAAGGCTGTCATCAGGTGTCATTTGCGATTTGCAAATGACACTCGGTTTTGTAGGCTAAATTCTGATGACAGAAACCCTTTAAGTACCAGGTTATGTAGGGCATCTAGCATGGATGTCAGAGCACTTACAATTTTTTCGGGGCGCCGCTCTATTCGCCCACTGTGCCCCTGTAGAATTCTCCCACATGCTATGCTAATGTATAGCATCGGAACAAGGAGTAGGAGACACCAGGGTTTCTCAATGGGCATATCCTTCTCCCTGGCTGTAGAGCTGTCCAATCGCAGTGGAGAGCGTCACAGCCAGGAAGAAGGTGAGTTGTTTTTTTTTCTCCCTGGCTGTGACGCTCTCCTCTGCGATTGGACAGCGCTTACAGCCAGGGAGAAGGAGACGCCCATTGAAAAACCTAGCATAGCACGCGGGAGGATTCTACAGGGGCACAGTGGGCAAACGGAGCGGCGCCCAGAAAAAATAGTAAGTGTTCTCACATCCATGCTAGATGCCCTACATCACCTTGTACTTACTTAATGTCTGGACGCCATGAAAGGTCCTCTTAATAATTTCTTTGCATTTAGCATGTGGCAGCCTGCATGAAAA